>JAODPA010104849.1:1940-20569 GCA_025585075.1 Nepenthes mirabilis
ACTTATAAAAATAATATTTTTAACTCAGTATTTACTTAAAATTAAAAATACATATATTTATAAAATAATTTATCATCCTGGTCGAGCCGAGATAAACCAATTACTTTAACTAGTAACTGTGCCAGGCTCAAAAAATTAATTGGGACTAATATATTTAAATGTTTCTGTCCATAAAAGTCATATATCTTAACCAAATTTTATAAAATTTCAGATCAAATAGTCCGATTTTATGAGGCTTACTCCCCAAACAATGTCAAAACTTCTATAAAAATAAAAAGCATACTATAGCTTAAAGAAGGGATGCAATTATGTGTGATACCTCAGGGCGTATATAACCGACAACAACAATGCGTAATTCTTCGCCATAGAAATCCTCATCGAAGTCATGGAGCAACCATGGTTCCTTAAATTAAAAAAAAAAAAAAAAGATGGGTGAAGATAAGATGAGAAAATGCAAAGAAAGAAACAAAGATGAGCAAATTTTCAAGTTCATAGTTCACTTACAATAGTTTTCTCCGGATTATTGAAATACGGATTCCAACCGATGCTCATGACCATTTTGTAGATGCCTCGTGTCGACAACCTGGCCCAGCCAAAGTATACACCCGATGGGTGTTCTGATAGGAGCTCCGAATAGCCCTCGGTCGATAAATTAGCTGTAAACAATTTACTCGAGATGATCAAGACCGAGCTACAAAGTTCATGAAAAGAAGCATTGGAGCGAGAATGCAACATAAAAGCATATTTAGATGCATACAATAATATCACGATATATTATCGCATTGTTTAAAATATATTAGTCGATACAACTCTGTTAGCCTGTGAGTCTTATAATTGTTTTCTTCCAATGTATCTACGGATGAAAATATTGGTATTGGTATTAGTTGTGGTTAAATCAAAATTGCAAATATCGAAAAATACATATCGATATTCAACATGCCAGGTGAAAAAAAATTTTAAAAATTATAAGTTGACTGGGCCACATCAGGCAATATATTGGCAAATATGAAAACATATTGTGATATTAATGAGATATTAGAAATAACAGTATTAGATACCTCAATACTGATACATATTGCCAATATGTATCATATCAATTGATATTCATATCAACAGATATATCTAATATGTATTGATCAATATATCTGATACTGATATGGTAACAATCGATACTGATACTAATACCAATATTTTCATCCATAGTATAATCTCATCGTTGTGCTAATATTCTGTAAAAGAGTGGCATTACAAAATTACCATTAGGACACCTAATGATGTGATGTTTTATTCATCAATTTATACTAATAGATTTATACAAAAATAGATTAATATCATGTTAGGATATCCCTCAAACATTTCCCTGTACAAAAAGTAACTCCATTCAAAAAAAAAAAAAAAAAAACTAATGCTATTATACTAAAACCAAAGTCCTGGTCCCATGAAGCTCAGCCAAACATACGGGAGAAGGATCTGCACGTGGGGACAGTAGGCAATACACCCTTGCTCAGTGGGTCAGATCAACTGGCCCCACTGGAAAACTTATGTAAAATTGTTATTCATTAAATTAAAATTTTTATTCATCCCACTAAATACTTAATCGTTTGATTATAAATTATAAATTCATCCCCTACTGGACCAAACCGACATAGAGCTATATACATTTGAATTATAAAAAGAGGTTATTTGGGCATATCTAAATAGATACTTATATTTACATATGGTTTCTTATATCCATTCTCGCTTATGGCTATTTGAAGAATCGATATAACATCACCTGCAGTAATATAGAAAAGAGCATCAACAACAGGGCTTGCTACTTGAGCAATAAGAGGCATTAGTTTAGCTATAGAGACAATTTTACAGAACTAACAGCCAACAAACTATGGTTGGTATTGTAAGTCCTATATTAGGGAGCCAACATGAGGAAGGTTGACTTATGAGTCTGGGGGGCTTTCTCTCCTACTAGGGTGTCCTTTTGGAATAAGCTCTCCCTTTAAGCTTGTACTTGTAACAATGGTACTCTCATTAAGATTTGCTCCTAACTGGAGAGACTACATGCAGAGGGTTCTGACTGAAAAGGGTTACCCGCAAAGGGGCTAATTAAAAAAAATCGAGTAAAGCACTTCAGAGCGAGAGCCACCGAATGAAGTGTCGTAGAGTTTAGCTATAGAGACAGTTTCACAGAACTAATAGCAAACAAACTATGGTTGATATTGCAAATTTCATATCGGGGAGTCAACCTGAATAAGGTTGACTTATAAGTTTGGGAGACTACATGCAGAGGGGTTGACCAGAAAAAATCGAGTAAAGCATTGCAGAGTGAGACCCGCCGAGTGAAGTGTCGCAGACTTTAGCTATAGAGATAGTTTCACAGAACTAACAGCCAACAAACTATGGTTGATGTTACAAGTCCTACGTCAGAGAGCCAACCTAAATAAGGTTGACTTATAAGTTTGAAGGGCTCTTTCTCCTATTAGGACGCCCTTTTGGGATGAATTTTCCCATTGAACTTGAACTTTTTAACAACAGTACTCTCATTGAGACCTGCCCTTACCTGGAGAGGGCAATCTGCAAAAAGTTTTGACCAGAAATGACTACTTGCAGAGGAGCTTATCAGAAAAAATTGAGTAAAGCACTGAAGAGTGAGAGCTACCGAGTAAAGTATCGCAGAGTGTAGCCACAAGGTCAGCGGCTATTGAAGGGGGGAAGAATGTTGCAAGTCCCACATCGGGGAGCCAACCTGAAGAAGGTTGGTTTATAAGTTTGGAAGGCTCTCCCTCCTACTAGGACATCATTTTGGGATGGGCTCTTCCCTTGAGCTTATGCTTGCAACAATTGGAAGATACAAAGCTGAAAAAGTAGGTGATGGTGTATCTTCGTTAGATATGATCGGCACAAGAAAAGGGTGGAGATGTGTTGATCCCACCACCAATAAAGCATGTGTCTTGCCATACGTTATCTATTTATTGATCACTATGATTTACTTATCTCAATAAAATTAGTTTGTTTTCTACTATTTTTTACCAAAGATAATAATATAATCGCTTTGAACTTACAGTACTAAAAATGTAGGGAAACTAAAAAAGAGTTTATCAGAACTAACCTGTGGGGATGCCAAGTACCTTCGATCCACGGCCATATCCCTTGATGACTGGACCGCCAATGCACCAAGGCTCTAAAGGTAGCGTACTGTCAATCCCTGCAATTAGCAACTGATAATCCCAATAAAATTGTGATACAAAGAAGAGGAAGAACCATATGTGCAGATATAGATATCGAGATCTCCGATATTAATAGTTCTCGATACTATAATAATGTCGCGATATAATACTACATCGGCAATATATCAACTGATATGGTTCTATAAACATACAATTTTTAATAAGATTTTTTTCCTTCCTATACGTTTGATATTGATATATATTATCTAATATTAATATGACTGTAATAGATAGCAACATTTTTATCCATGAGAAAAACAAAAAAGGAAAGGGGAGAAGAGCAAGAACAGACAAGGGGGAAGGGTGAGAAAAAGAGGAGAGCTGTAATAGTCCTCCAGGTGAAGAAATTCTCATATCTACCAAACGGCTAATATTAGAAATTTAATAGATAAATGGTAGAGATTGAACAACTATTTAAACCTCTACCATTCATCCACTAACTTCTAATCTCAGCTGTTGTATAATTAACGGAGCTTCCCACTAGGAGCATCATAACAACACTCAGAAGAAGAGACCAATAGAGATGAAGGAGAGGTAACACTAGGCAACGGTCATAAGCACAATATCATTCACCAATATCAATAATGGTTTTACAGGTCATTAAACAAAAAAATATATGAAAACCCTAATAATAAAGTAAGGAAACCAGAATAATAAAAAAACCTTAATAATAAAATAAGAAAACTTTGACAATTAGAAAATCATAATTAGGAGTGTTTGTGATTTAGGCAACGGAATTGTGAACCGGTTTTTAATTCACATCAGTCAAATCAGTTCAGTGAAAATTTAGAACCATAATTGAACCGATTTCATTGGTTAACTGGTTCAATGACACCAATTAAACAGATTTAAACACCACAACAATTTAACTAAATTATAGAAATATAACATATAAAATCTATAATATTAAAACATCTATATAATATGTTAATATGTAATTTACAATTTTGAATAACTATTCAGCAACCAACTATCAATTACATATGTTTCATGCAACTGCAAATATTCATCTTCTTTCATTTCAGATGCATCCTAAATTTCCTCTACTTATTTAATCATCAAGAACAATAAGATTATACTCACTTGTCAAATGCAAATTATTTCTATAAAAACAAACAAGATATAGTAAACTGAGAACTCTTACTATGGAGATATACATACAATATAATCGGGTTGAGTAACCACTAATTTCAAAATTGACAACTCAAAACTGAATCAAAAACCAAAAAAATAATTACAGTCTGACTCAAAATCAAATTGAATAGTTCAGTTATCTTAATTTTCAGTTAAAATTTTAATGGCTTTTTTTAACACCCTAACCATAATAGCGATATAAGAAAACTCTATTAATAATGAACTAAGAAAATTATAACTATGAGAAAATCCTAATAATGACATAAGAAAACATTGAAAAACAATTAAAGACTAACATTAATAAAACTAACAAATAAAATTTTAAATCCTAATCACATTGGTTGCCAAAGAAAGAGCCTATAAAAAAGATGAAAATATCAGTATTGATAGTAGCCATATTAGTATTGGATATATCAGATCATATGTGTTGGTATCAAACATATTAGAAGAAAAAAATTATGAAAATCATAAACTAATAATTTATCAGCTCATATATTGTAATATTATTTTGGTATCGAGAATTATCAGTATAAAAAAATTCAATACCAATACATATTGAATGATATAANTATGCGTCAGTAAGAATAAAATTGAAACAATAATGTTATAATTTACTGAGACTTACAATCTTCAAATGGAGCTAGACCCCACTTTTCTGGTCGCAGATCAAGTAGAGAGTTAATGACCTCATCGGCTGACGTATACAGATTTGCCTGTTTTTGAAGTGAAGGAACAGCAACCACTTCCATTCCGGCGGTCTTCCCAGCTGTAACACCAGGTCTAAACAACCATAGCATTTCAAATTTCAAGAAATCAAAATTGTCACAATTTTTTTATCAACTATTTTTAGCTTCACAAGATAAATTTATTTCATGGATTAAAAAATCATCATATTATTTTATAATTTTAAATACAAATTAAACATTCAGAGAATATATAACTCAATAGTTAACATTGATTTCCAAAAGAACTTGAAATCAACTTCTCTCCTGTCACCTTTTTCACTCTTTCTAAACGAGAGTCCAAAGAATTTTGCTAATGTGTGGTTTTATTCCAAGAAGACTTCTTAAATGGTAAGTTGATAGGGAAGTTACCAAGCTTCCTTTTATAACCAAGTCTGAAAACTGTCAACTTAATTCAGAAAAAACCATCATTGTTGTTTACAAAATAGAAAGATAACATATTCCTTGATTACACAAATATCATTCTTTTTATTAAAAATCAAACTAATTATGAAATTAATTTCTCTAATAAACTATAACAAAATCATACATAATCATAACCTTTAATCATTTCAATAAATTATTAAATATATTTCACTCTTATGGGTCAATTCTAACCCCACGTGGATCAATAACCTTCCCCCCCCTCCCCCCCGAAATATATGGAACAATAACTTACGAAGCTCAAGGTATATGCATAATTTGACCACAGCAATAGGTAACAGTCAGAAAAATCAAATAATTGAATACCTTAGCATAGATCAGCTGAAAGATGCCACAGTAAGCAATTATTGAGCTATGTATGGAAAACTAAGCATGGACACCGGTAGAATGCGGCCATGACATAATACCAGCATGCTATTATTTTTTAGAAATGATGACACAGAGAATTGGGGCATGTTAATTAGAATTATAGTTCATTACTTTTTTAATCAATAAACAACTCAAACAGCAATAAACATGTATGTTTTTTATTTCTTTACCTATCAATATTAATGAACCACACTATAACATCTTCAACAAGCAATTATTTTAAAACAATAATAATGATATAACTTAACAAATTACGATAAAATTTAATATAACAAATTGTTCTAAATTAATCAACATCTATATTTTAATTTTTACCACTTTACTATTTCTAATTGACAAAAAATACATGTAAAAATTATACGCGAAGTCCAAAATGTGCTTGAGCATATCCCAAATTGTCCAAAATGTGTTCAAAATGTTTTTGAACATGCCGGACAAGGTTAAAAGTTTTTTAAAAACTAAAAAAGTGTGTTGAGGCATGCTGGGATAGTGTTGGCATTGAACACCAACACTTTAACTCCAGAAGAGTGTCTGTGGTTTTTAGGTTGTAGTCATCGAATTTGGCTTGATATAAATATTGGTCAATATACAGATATTTCTCAATACCATAATAATATAGTGATATATTTTCGTATCGATAATATATTACAATATATCAGCTGATATTTAAAATATTAACCGACACAATATTATAGCTTACGATTTTTAGAAATATTTTTTATTTTAGCATATCTGATATTAATACATATCGTCCGATATGAAATTATTGCGATCAATGTTAATACCAATATTTCTAAAAGTTTGCATTTTCAAACACTAAACATATGGCTTGATTAGAAGGCGACCACATTTCAATAATCTAGAAAGTGAAGCGACTTACATGGAGTCTTCAACGACTAGGCAGCTTGAAGGTTCAACATTTAGTCGCTTAGCTGCTTCCAGAAATCTTGTAAAGTAAAAAAGCAAAAAGTAAGAACCTCTAGTATTATCAGATTGCCTTCCTCCACAAGAATTGACTAAATCATTGATGTAAATATCAATTAATATTATAAATATCGGTTAATATATATTGATATCGAGATCCCAACATTGATATTTTTCGATACTAAGATAATAATGTGATATATTTTTATATTGGCGATATATCACGACAGAGCAACCGAACAGCCTAGTTAGCTTATGGTTTTTAGAATTTTATTTCTTTTTGATATATTTAATATCGACACGTATTATACAATAATATCGATATGACCATAATTGATATTAATATTGATATTGTCATTCTTGTACTACATCAAACATTTTGCACTCACATTTCAGGCGATGGCTTCCCGATGCGAACTTCGTCACCACCAATTATGACAGAAAATGATTCTTTCCAACCTATCAATATTTAGAATAAAAGAAATGGTCATAACAGTTGCAGTGCACGTTGAGACACACATTTTGACTGAGAGAGACAGTGCCACCCCAAAAACCCCCCCATCTAGCGCATAAGGATCGAGTTTAATTGATCCCACTAAAATTAACTATATATAAAAAGAAATTAGATACCGATATATATATATATATTACAAACCTTATTGAAATATTATTATTGGCCCCACGAGGTTTATTCATTAACTGTCGTGACTCACTTATCGATTTGAGATTAGCAATTTTTTCCTATCTTTTTTTACCAAAAACAATAGCCTAATTGTTTTGAATTTATTATGCTAAAAATAGTAAAATTTTAGAAAAGTTAATCTTTCATTATACTTTTAATAAAAAATAGTCTATTGATTTTACTGGAAAAAAAAAATCGTGAATCAGCTCTTACCCCCAGGGAATTAGTTAAGGATCATGAGATTGACATAACCTGACGATATAATATTTTTCATTCTACATGCTCTGGGAGAGTTTGAGGCCAATGTCATTGGTCTATCTGAGATCAGTTGATTTTTTTGTTATCTTCTATAAAAAATAATAATAACAGTAATAGCGTAATTGTTGAGATTTACTATCTTAGAAAATAGCAAAATTGTGGAAGGGTTAATATTTCATGATAATTTTTATTAAAACACTTGTATATTGACCCTACTGAAAAATATTCTTGAATCTGTCATCGCCCCTTGGAATTAGTAAAGGATCTTGAGATTTACATACCCTGATGATATAATATTTCTTTTCTATGGTTGCACTGGTAGAGTTTGAGGCCAATACCATTGGTCTATCTGATATTAATTGATTCTTCACTATCTTTTACCAAAAATAATAGCCTAATTGTTTTAAACCTACTCTGTTATAAAACAGTGAAATTATGAAAGTTTCACCATCTTTGTGATACCCTTTTTTAAAATGAAAAGAGTCATATATTGAACCTACTAAATAATCTTGCTTTTTGCCCTTGCCCACGGGGATTTAGCTAAGGATCTTGAGATCGACTTACCCTAATGATACACTATTTTCCGTTCTACGCTTGCTCTAAGAGAGTTTAAGGCCAATGCCATTAGTCTTTTTGAGATTAATTGATTTTTCACCATCTTATTAACAAAAACAATAGCCCAATTGTTTTAAATTTACTCTATTAAAAAATGGTAAATTGTAGAAGTGTTAGGTTTTTCACGGTACTTTTTATGAAAGCACTTTTACATTGACTCTACGGAAAAATTTCTTGAATCCACCATTGCCCACCAGGAATTAGTAAAGGATCTTGAGATCGGCATTCCCTGATTATAAGACATTTTGAGTTCTACGCTTGCCCTCAGAGAATTTGTGTAACACACAAGTGCTTAAATATTCTCTATGGCATCAGAAATTAACTAATATAAGTGAATTATTAAGAAAAATTGTGGCTTCAGGTAAAAAAAATTAAACAATTAAGGGAAGGGCATAAAGGCCTAACCCATGCATAAAAGGCGTCTGTGCGTAGATTGTAAAACCCAATTACAAAAATCTACATTATGATATCAAAATTAATTATATAAAGTGAATTTTTAAAAATAATTGTATATTTGTATGAAAAATTATTTGAGGGGGATAGAGCTGGCACCTGACCCACACAGGTGCAATTCTCAACCATGGCTTAGCAGTATGGACAGCACACACTCGTGGTGAATGCACACTTGTGCACGGCTTAGCAGAATAGGTGGCATTCATGCGTAGAAGAGGCAAGTTCATGCATAGGCTAACAGAATAGGTATCGCTCGTGCATGCATATGTTTTGTCTAGGCACTTGATTGACTCCTGACCGATACTTGTGCGCCAGTCCAATTATATGAAGAATTTCATGCGTGGTTTGGGTCATTTGTGGGGAGATCTCGAGAAATGAGAGAAAAAGAAACAGAGAAGAGAGAGAATAGGAGAGATAAGATGAAGGAAAGTGGTTTCGAAGCAATTTCGAATTAGATTTGGGTAATACTCAATATAAAGCAAGTACATCTAAGTTTATTTCTTATTTATTGTTCAAATCTTTTGATTATCTCTTCGATATCTACATCCATATTGTCCTTTGATGTTTATTTATATTTATATTTGACATATATGCCAATTTTACTTTCATTTATGATATTGAAGGCTTATGACTACATCTACGAAATTTGTCATAAAATCATGAGATCTTTATATATTTGATATTACATGTCATTTTATATAAGTATTTAACAGAATGCCACTTTGAATTTGTAAATATTATTTGTTTTCTAAAGTTGAAAAAATTCTTATATTTGTTAGTTGTTATATAGTTTTCATTTTGACTAAATAAGATTCATTATAAAGAATTAATAGAATAGTTTGGACGTGTATTGTTTATTATTTATAAGCAAAGATTGTTGCCTAACATCCAGAGGTTTAAAAAATGACGTTTGACTTCGTCTACAAGAATAATATGAAGTTAACCTACCCAAATGTCTTTAATAGTTGCATAAAGCCTATGGGAAATTTACATAACCCAATTTTCTATATTCAACCCCTATTGGTGAGGTTATTGGTGATCATTGGCTCCTATATTCTTATACTCTTATGTTTTTGGCATGTTTTTATCGACATAACATTGATTTCAGCATTTCTACATTCGATTATCATTGTCCTTTTCCATATTTATTCATATATATCCATATATATAAATTATATATACTTTGTTGAGTGTTAAACTCATTTTAATCTATTTACATAACCTTCCATATTAGTGGATATGGATCTCTTGAAGGGTTTGGATGGAGACTCTCAATATTTTATTTTTGCCGTTTAATTGTTGAAATATACTATATTAGAATCAAAATTTGTGCATGTTATTAAGAGATGGTTTATCTATATTTAGGTTGGTGAGCCATTGTAAATTTACATTATTGTTCGACGTTGATGTTATGAATGGTTATTGGTAGGCGTTTTCCTCATATGTATGATGGGTACTTAACAAATGCTTTGACAATTAGGCCAAACAATGAGAGTTTGGCTAGAATTCTGTAAATTAGTGATATATTTTTATAATTGTTTAACAGCATTTGTTA
Organism: Nepenthes mirabilis; assembly: GCA_025585075.1. NCBI lineage: Eukaryota > Viridiplantae > Streptophyta > Magnoliopsida > Caryophyllales > Nepenthaceae > Nepenthes > Nepenthes mirabilis. The sequence goes on from JAODPA010104849.1 coordinate 12,318, forward strand.
TAAGATTGCATTTTGGTACATGATTAAGTTTTTGAGGTTATTATAATTACACTTTTATACTGGGATTGTGACATAGATTACAGTATTGGGACACCCGATGGATGCAAGTAGGGAAGCTTGTGTGTGCACAACAGTAGAAGTTATGCCTAATGTACACATGATGGGCCTTTACGTGCCGGTGGAAATAGGTGGGCATTTAAGGCCGTGCATGAAGGACGAACTGAGCTAGCAACTTATGGTTTCACACCTAATGATCACACGAATAGTGTTTGTGTGCAAGCCTGTATATATATTAAATCTCAAGTGATTTTTAATTCATTTTTTGGAATTTTCAAGAGATGAGAGAGAGAAATGAGAAGAAAAGTGAGATAGAGAAATGTGATTTTGGCGATATTTTAAGCTAGATCTTGGTGATTTCAACTTAAGATAAAAATATTTAAACTAATTTCTTCATTTGTAGCTAAAATTTTCAGAATAGTCTTCTTAATCCTTGTCTTACTTCATATGCATGTAACATTTCTTTACTTCACCTGAGTTTGGTTTGTATGTATGTCAATTTCACTAATAGATTATGAGATTTTGAAGACTTGTGCTTAAGTTTATAAAATCATTGAAAAATTATAATATTTGTTTGGTATATTGTCTTGCATGTCCTTCTTATGTAAAAATTTGATGGGGGAAAAAAACACTCTATCACAAAGTTTGTTATTTGTTTTTCAAAGTTGAAAATTTGTTTAAATGTATAAAGTTTTTCTTTTATTTAAATAAGAATCATTATAGATAATCAGCAGAATATATTTAGATATGTTCTAGTATATTAATTTATAAACGAAAGATTACCTAACATCTACTGGTTAAAAAGTGGCATTTATCCCCGTTTATAAGGCATAATATGTAGTCAACTCACGCACAAGTTTTGAATTGTGATGTACGGCATGAACTATCTAGTAAGAATCTATAGTTTGAGCTTTAATATTTGACCCTAGTTGGGGAGATTTATCACTAACCCTCGGTTCTTACTTTTGTTCTAACTTTTCAGTATTCTGCATATGATTATTGTCATTGTCCTATCCAAATTTTTTGCCATCTATATGTGTAGATTTATTAACTTTGTTGAGCTTTAAGTTTAATCTTGTCATATTTTGTTACCTTTTAGAGTAGCGAATATCAATCTCTTGTAGAGTTTTAGACATTGAGAAATTCTCCAAAAGATTAGCTTTGAAGTGGCCTTATTTGTTTTTTCTAGAATGTTAGATGTTTATGAAACAGTTGGGTTATATTAGTGCTGGCATGTATTATTATTTTTGGAACATTTCTAATGTGGCCAGGGGGCTCCAGCTACACTTTGTATGATGATAATGTTGAGCTATAATTTGTAGACGATTTTTCATTCATATTTTGTTAAGCTTGAGTAGGTACTTGGGGCCAAATTCGGAAGTTTTAAATGTATCATTGGATGGCATACAAATATTATTGGATTATCTAATGTTTTGTGCAAGATCTTGACCAGGTCCTTGTTAATTGTTTTTATGACATTATTATATTTGTATCTGTTACAGGGGTCGGGACAATTTGATGCCAATGTCATTGGTCTATCTGAGATTAATTGATTTTTCTCTATATTTTTACCAAAAATATAGACTAATTGTTTTAAATATACTCCATTAAAAAATAGTGAAATTGCAAAAGTGTTGATTTTTTCATAATATTTTTTACGACCCTACTGAAAAAGACTTGAATCTGCCATTGCCCCCCACGATCACTAAAGGATCTTGAGCTTTACATACCCTGATGATCCGATATTTTGAGTTCTATGCTTGCTCAGGGAGGGTTTGAGGCCAATGTCATTGGTCTATCTGTGAGATTAATTCGTTTTTTTCACTTTCTTTTCCTCAAAACAATAGCCTAATTGTTTCAAATCTACTCTGTTAAAAAATAGTGAAATTGTGGAAGTGTTAATTTCTCATGATAATTTTTATAAAAACACTTGATATTGACCCTACTATAAAAAAATTTTTGAATCCAACTTTACCCTCGGGGATTACTAAGGATCATGAGATTGAATTACCCTCGGGAATTCATTCTATGCTTGCTCTGGGAGGGTTTGAGGTGAATGTCAATGGTTTATCCAAGATTAGTTGATTTTTTAATGTCTTTATGGCAAAAAGAACAATAGCCTAATTGTTTTAAATTTATTCTGTTAAAAAATAGTGAAATTATGGAAGTGATAATTTTTCATGATAAAAAAATCTTGAATCCACCCTTGCCCCTGGGAATTAGTATACGATCATGAGATTGACATACCCTGATGATATGAAATTTTCTGTTCTATACTTGCTTTGGGAGAGTTTGAGGCCAATGCCATCGGTACGCCATGGCCATGCAAATGCTTTATCAATCGGTTAGCTCCTGGAAGAGATTTTATGTTGCACCAACTGCTACAAAATGGTAATAGACATATCACATCACCACAAAAGTAGTTAAAGATAGAAAGAAAGCATATAACATGCCAGTAAAATAGGAGAGAGCCATAGACTCACGTAATTTAATTGAATATGATTCAATAATAATGCAGGAATCCTTAGACTATTTCTTTCCTCACCAGAGAGCAAAAAATATGATGGCATCAAATAATAACACCAAGGGACTAGTATAACAACGAGACTAAAGCGTAGCGAGGAGGTCAAAAAGTGCATGAAAGAGACCAGCCAAACAAAAATATCAAGAAGAAAAAAAAACAAAAACAAACAGTTACCTATGTAGATGATTAAACAGCAGATTGATTAATGACTCGCATATCCCCTAGTTAAGGAATGCTCTTTAGCAGGATAACTAGAATATCTAATGCGAGAACTCAATACATGAAAAGATTTCTGAACTAAAGAGGAATGAGACATAAAACCTTATTCCATTGCCTACTAGAGTAAAGCCATTTTCTTTCAAGTATGAGATTCTCAAAGACATTTTTTAGATGCATCCTTGACTATGCCATTTTTTAGTTTTATCTTAACTTGTTGCAGAAGTTGCTCCTGCTCCAGAATTACTTCAAGGAAAGATAGGAATGATTGTTGAATGCAGATGTGAGCATGAAAAGGATATTCACTGACTTACCTTTATGAAGAAAACTCAATAGTAAAAGGGATGCAACTCAATTATTTTCCTGGGGTTAGAGAAAGATAGATCAAGATGAAAGCCAATAACAATGAAGTGCTTTGACTTGAGTGAAAGCGAGAAAGATGAATTGTTATTCATTAAAAATCGATAGGAAGCCCATTTGTTCAACAGGTCGCCCTCATCGGTCCCTTGGTTCACATACTCTGACTTAGCTACACAACCAGGGGTATGAACCACCTGAAAAGCAAGCTAGTACAATAAGTGGCCCCCTTGCTTTGCTTCTTGAATTCTTTACTGGACAACGGCAAGTGAAGTGGCGTCGGTTAGGAGGAAGATTCCTTCTGATCTAATTGAATAAGACCAAACTCTCAAAACAACCTCTATAATGTCTCACCAAACTACACAACTTTAATCCTCATCGCTTCCAGAAAGAAAAGCCCTGTTTTTTCCAATACCTTCTTTCATAGTAAGACCTTCTTTCTGAATATTCCCCTTGTTTCACTTATAGAATAACGATTTCTTTAGTTTGCATTGCATGTGAAAAAAAATGAGAAGATATTTGTAACGATATTTGGGCATCCTCCTAACAAAACGGAGGACTTTATTTAGTGACAATCTAAAAAAAAAAATTCTCCAATACTATGCTCAAGCCAGGTACTCTTTTATGATAGTTTTGTCATCAGCCTATTGCTAACGTTGAAAAGCTTCAAAGTGGCTTGGCTGGCTTGTCATCCATAAGTTTAAATCAATCTCTTAAAAATCTATTCCAAAATCTAATCTATTCTATCCTACAAAGAAAGAGGTAAAGCGGCACAGGAAGTGGATTCCAAATTATGAAGCTGAAAAGGAAAGAGACAAGAATGAAGATATTTGACCTTAAAAACAAAGTTTTTATCAAAGCTTTTGCTATGTGCAAATTCAACCACATCTAAAACCGCAACCATTATTGACCCATGCATATATAAAACCAGCAATGCAACAGGTGATTTAAGCAAAAAGTAAAACAAACAAACAAGATAAAACAAAGACACCGACATGCTCATTGTAAAGCACAGTAACAATAATAAAGGCAACAAAAGGGATTGCCTAATCAAATAAAATTATGCCTTTAAAGACACAACATAAGTTAATCCAATCGACTCCAATAATTCAGTGGACTGATACAGATTTTTGCTGACAACAAAACCTCAGGAAATGAGATAATGAAGGAATGAGATTTTAACTATAATAAAGAACAAAAAACATGTATCTATGAGATTAGTATATTTTCCCATCTTAAACAAAGCATTCTCCACCTTCAATATGGGGTATGAAGCTATATTCAAACAAAGCAACCATTGTACAATATATTCCAATTATACAGGATTAGAACCTTATTTCGAAAAAGCACACCAATAATAGATGCAAATATCGGCAAATATGTATCATTATCGAGCTCCTTTGATTTCGATATTTCCCGATAATACGATATTATAATAACATGTTGTCATATTTGCCACATATCGGCTGCTATTGATAGACCTAACATTTGACCGATATATCGGTCAATATAGCTAATATAGTCCTGTTAGTGTACGATTCTTAGAACTTTTTTTTTTCTAATATATCAAATACTGATACTTATTATCCAATATATTTGATTGCAATACAGTCGCAAATAATACTGATATCGATATTTTCATCCATGTTGCCAATATTCATGGACAGCTTTGCTGGAGGTGGAATCCTTCTTAAGACCTAACTATTAGCTAGCAACAGTTAGACATTGCACCCCAATAAAATCTAAATAGACTTCAAATTATTCACAGCATATATCAGATAGAATATGTCAAAACACTAGAATGTAAAAGCCCTAATTTCTTGATGTTTCAATCCAAGGAAATACAGCAAGAAGAGAGTAAGTATCATTTCTTACTGCTCGGAGAACATCGGTTTTATTTCAGATAAGAAGTCATCTGTTGCACAAGGTAACTCGTAATCTTCCACAATAGCAGCGGCAGCTTCCAAAGGTGTTTTCCCTACTATTCTATGCGCTTCTCTTCCATCCCACTTCTTTCCATACTTAACCAAGAAAACTCTCAAAACATTAGCCACCACTCCATCTGCACAAAATGAAACACAATCCTTACCAAGACAAGCAACAAATCGAAAGGCATAAACCATATTCCAAACTCCATTACCCATTTTAATAATCATGAGCACCCCAGAATATGAATAGCTTTCTCATTTTTTATAAACAATAAATTTGAAAATATGATCGAATAAGCTAAATGTTAGAATTGTCCCACGTGGCATATATTTTGTAATTTTCTGAAATGATTAAAGGTTACGATTCTGTATTTTATTATATTTTATTAGAAAAGTTACTCCTTTTAATAGTCCCAGTGTTTGATAGAAAAAAAAAAGACATATTTATACTTAAGGGATCAACCATCTTCCTACCTATAAATAATAGAATTGTTGATTTTTTGTGGAGGATAATCGGTGGTAGTTTTTTTAGATGATGTGGGATAATTTTCAAATATAAATTGAAGGAAGTTTTTTAACTTTCTATTATATTTGAATTTAAGAACCCTCCAAAAAAAATTGTACATGATCCAACTCAACATATAAAATTCTGTTAACTCTTATGAAGGGCGAGAGATAAAAGTAAATGAAGGAAAATTGATTACAAGTTCTTCGAGATAAGAACTTAAAGCATAGATTCATATATGTTATGAATATTACTAATAAAATATAAAATAATGTGATGATCCAACGATCCGTAAAATGATTTTATCTCATAAAGTCTCACAATGAACACATTGAAGCTACTAACCATATTTAAAAAAGTTAAACCAACATAAAACTACAACTTCCATTTCCAAACCATATCTCCCAACGCGTATCAGATACAAAGACCATCTAACTATGTTAGAATATTTCTTAAAATATGCGCCTTGTCAAAAAACTACTGAATACAATAAACTCTGCTTCAAAGAAAAATTCAAGGCGTACTTCCCTTCATGATACATGACTACTGCATAGCAATAGCATTCCAGCTGAGAACACCAAGTTCCATATGAGGCTAAATACAGTCATTAAATCCAAAGGAAACTACATTGAATGTAATCGATCTCTTGGTTTCAAATTAGAAAATCTTCTGGAAATTATGAGTCACCGATAACAACATTGTTAAAGGATTGAGAAAATTCAAGTCAAAGTGAAGCCAATATGTGCAAGTTTATGGGCACCCACCAGTATTAAGAAGTGTACCATCCAAATCAAGGATGATAGCTGATACTGACTTTTTTAGAGGATTTGTGATTGACATTTTTACGAATACGATCTTGCGGAGCTCTCAGATAGGAATATGCATCCCTTTGGACTTGTATCTGAAAATCAAAAAAGTATCGAAGTTTATTCACATAACAGAAAGTAGACAACTGAGTATAGCACTCTCATTATGTAGTTTCCATTGTTTAAGTTGTCTCAAGCAGTTGGAATATCTAAAATGAATAATAATGCCAGATATAAGCCTACTGATGGTCTGACATGACCCCTCAATCTATATAAGATCAAAAACGAAAATGCTTCTTTTCTAACCGTGATGACAGATGGATTAAAAATTGCATAATACAACGCTAAGGGTAGCAAAATGCTACAAGACGGATAACAAAATTTTGCTTTCTTCATTGGCAATTTCTTCATATGAAATTATCACAGGAAAAACCAGCCTTAGACCCAGCTCACCACACTCTGTCTAGTGTGTCACCTGTTGTTAATGATCTCCAGCAAAAGGCATCATTATTTTATTGTGATTTGGATATCTCATGTTCAAATTATGAAAACAATCTCTCTATATATATTGAGATGTAATTCATCCCCCTACATTTACATATGAAAAATTGATAATCTCTATGGGATTAAATCCCTAGGGGTAAAGATAGCATATATTTTATACACCCTCTCTAAAGTCCACAATTTGGGAAGCCTTCTACACTAAAACATCCTTTATTGAAGGAAGAATCTCAATAATACCACATAAAGTGTGTGACCTTCTATAGCATAACACATTGATGGGTATACTACACTTATATGCAAGCTTTTATTGCAATGAACCACAAAGCTGCCGCTTGCTGACATCACAAACATTCTAAAATCCAAGAAAATAATAAAGATGAACCAAAAAACTACCCAATATAATCAACAAATTAATTTTTGGCTAACAAGTTCAACAGATTAACACCTGAGAATTTTCAAAAGCATTGCTATATTTGAACAAATTATATGAATTTGCATTAGGATAATAGAAATACTAGAGACTAGGTGAAATTTGCATTCTATTCCTTCATAACAGGCTAACAGCAATGTGAAACATGGGTAGATGAAGGATAGAGGGTCACCACTCAAAAGTGGCTTGCATAAAAGAAACATTCAAAACTCACAGAAATTTAAATTTTATGGATGCAATCAATTGACTAGTCCTGCAAGAAAGTTTTATTCAAGGTTAAAGTGCTCTACAACGGCAAAAACGGCATGGGTAAAAAGATTTTGATTCCCTCACCACACCTCAATATATATAGCATATTGATTCTACTCTACATTATCTTACGATGTCCGCTAATAGAAGCATCCAAATCTCATATCCTTTTATTCCCTAAATTTTCACATCTACAAATTAAGAAATTTTAGCACAGGAAATGCAACGGTAAATCAAGTCGAAAACATGGAGAAGAAAAGTAACTAAAAATAATTGATAATGTTTCATTAATTCATACTTCTTACTCGTAGATTACTAGTAGCAACAAGTTTGCGCAACTATTTGGTTTGACGCAACGATTCGTATCAAGCTGCGATTGAACAGCGGAATTCAACAATATCAAATACCAATCCATTATAAACCATGCGTTATCCAATTTCTTTTCGAATTACATCTAAAAGGCAAAACAATTAACAAGAAGTTGAGCGACAAGCACATAAGATTAACATTTTGAGAGATGGCAAATAAATAAAACGAACAAACAACAAAAAATTAGGTAAAACACAGAAGAGCGCAGAGCTTACTGGTTCCTTCCAGACAAATACTGAAAAAGAGAAATTGCGCTGAGCTAATCGCCAAAAGGCACAGCCCGAAGAGCCGTGCAATCAAAATAAGC
>JAODPA010104860.1:0-20566 GCA_025585075.1 Nepenthes mirabilis
TATTTTAAAAACCTAAATTAATATTCGGATGATAGAATAGGCGCACTTCGGGTGCCGGCCCATCTAATCCAAATATCTTTCAAATTTTTATAATATTTAATTAATTTTTATCACACCAAAAATACCCAAAATAATAAATAAGCCTAATTAAATCGAATAAAAATCTAAAAAATTACACATCTAATCTTCCTTGATCCGCTACAATATCTCCGACTGGATACTAAAATGCGACAAAATCATCCAATTCCCTTGGACATATCTCTTGATATCACAATACTTCTTGCATTCCAACATCTCCATCTCCTTAATCCTCAAATGGCCACATAACACGCCTATCGAGTCAAAGCGTCCGCTACCACATTGCCTTTACTCGGCTGATACTAGATTTCAAAATTGAAATCCTTTAAATAGTCCATCCATATCCTCTGCATCATATTAAACTCTTTCTGGGAAAAGAGATACTTGAGGCTCTTGTGGTCCGAATATACCAAGAACTTTTCACCATATAAATAATGCATCCAAATCTTCTGGGCAAAAATTACCATCGCTAGCTCCAAATCGTATGTCGGGTAATTCTTCTCGTATACCTTCAACTGTCTCGACCCATAGGCTATCACATTACCAAGCTACATCTGAACATAGCCTAAGCCCATCCTGCTCACATCACAATAAACTTCGAACCTACCGAAACCTTCCGGAATCGTCAGGATTGGGGCAGATGTCAATTGGTCCTTCAGCTCCCGGAAACTTTTCTCACATTCTTCCATCCAGATAAACTTAACGTCCTTCCTTGTCAATTGGGTCAATAGCACAGAAATTCTGGAGAACTTTTCCATGAACCTTTGATAATAACCCACCAACCCAATGAAACTCCGGACCTCAGTTATTGATGACGGTCGGCTCCAAGTAACAGCAACCTCAATCTTTTTTGGGTCTACAGAAATGCCACCATTTAATATTACATGTCCCAAAAATGAAACTTTCTTTAATCAAAATTCACATTTCTTTAATTTGGCATACAACTTCTCCTCCCTAAGCATCTAGAGCGCAATCTTGAAATGTGTGACAAGCTCTTCATAGCCCATCAAATAAATCAATATATCATCAATGAACACAATTACAAATTTATCCAATTAGGGTCAAAATATCCGATTTATCAAGTCCATAAAGCAGTAGGGGCATCCGACAACCTAGAAGAAATAACTAAAAAGTCATAATGCCCGTACCCCATCCGAAAGGCTGTCTTTGCTATGTCCTCTTTCTTGATTCTCAACTGTTGATACCCCGAGCGAAGATTGATCTTTGAAAACACTAAAATGTGACAAAATCATCCAAATCCCTTGGACATATCTCCTGATATCACAATGCTTCATACATTCCAACATCTCCATCTCTTTAATCCTCAAATGGGCCATATAACATGCTTGTTGGCTCAAAGCATCCGCTATTACATTATTCTTACCCGGCTGATACTAGATTTCACAATCGAAATCCTTTAAATAGTCCATCCATCTCCTCTATCGCATATTCAACTCTTTCTGGAAAAAAAGATACTTGAGGCTCTTATAGTCCGAACACACCAGGAACTTCTCACCAAATAAATAATGCCTTCAGATCTTCTAGGCAAAAATTACCATTGCTAGCTCCAAATCGTACGTCGGTTAGTTCTTCTCATAGACCTTCAACTACCTCAACCCATAGGCTATCACATTACCACGCTGTATCAGAACACAGCCCAACCCATCCTGCTAGCATCACAATAAACTTCGAATCTACCGAAATCGAGGCGGATGTCAGTCAGTCCTTTAGCTCCTGAAAACTTTTCTCACATTCTTCCATCCAGACAAACTTAACGTTATTCCTTGTCAATTGGGTCAACGGCATAGAAATTTTGGAGAACTTTTCCATGAACCTCCGATAATAACCCACCATCCCAATGAAACTCCAGACCTCAGTCACCGATGACGGTCAGCTCCAACTAACAATAGCCTCAATCTTTTTCGGGTTCACAAAAATGCCTCCATTCGATGTTACATGACCCAAAAATGAAACTTTCTCTAGCCAAAATTCACATTTCTTTAATTGGGATACAACTTCTCCTCCCTAAGCATCTGGAGCACAATCCACAAATGCGTGACATGCTCATCATAGCTCTCAAATAAATCAATATATCATTAATGAATACAATCACAAATTTATCAAATTAGGGTCAAAACACCCGATTCATCAAATCCATAAAGTGGTAGGGGCATTCGACAACTCAAAAGACATAACTAGAAATTCATAATGCTCTTACCTCGTCTGAAAAGTTGTCTTTGCTACATCCTCTTTCTTGATTCTCAACTGATGATACTCCGAGTGAAGATCAATCTTTGAAAACACTAAAATGCGGCAAAATCATCCAACTCCCTTGGACATATCTCCTAATATCATAATGCTTTATGCATTTCAATATCTCCTTCTCAATCCTCAAATGGATCACATAACACGCTTGTCAGCTCAAAGCGTCCACTACCACATTGCCCTTACCTGGCTGATACTAGATTTCACAATCGAAATCCTTTCAATAATCCATCCATCTCCTCTGCCTCCTATTCAACTCTTTCTGGAAAAAGAGATACTTGAGGCTCTTGTGGTCCGAATATACCAAAAACTTCTCACCATACAAATAATGTGTCTAGATCTTCGGGGCAAAAATTACCATTGCTAGCTCTAAATCATGTGTTGGGTAGTCGTTGTGGGCCATCAACAGCCTCGACCCATAGGCTATCACATTACCACGCTGTATCAGAACACTACCAAAGCCCATCCTGCTCATAATAAACTTTGAACTCACTGAAACTTTTCGGAATCATTAGGATCAAGGTAGATATCAATCAATCCTTCAGCTCCTAGAAACTTTTCTCACATTCCTCCATACAGACAAACTTAACATCCTTCCTTGTCAATTGAGTCAACGATATAGAAATTCTAGAGAACTTTTTCATGAACCTTTGATAATAACCTATATCCTAATGAAACTTCAAACCTCGGTCACTGATGACGGTCGGCACCAATTAACAACAGCCTCAATCTTTTTTGGGTTCACAAAAATGCCCCCATTCAATATTACATATCCCAAAAATGAAATTTTCTTTAGCCAAAATTTACATTTCTTTAACTGGGCATACAACTTCTCCTCCCTAAGCATCTGGAGCATGAATACCCACAATCTTAGAGATGACCCTAGTGAGAGATGCTCTCCATTCTCTCTAGATTTTGAACTACTCTCCTTTCCCACATTTTTTTGCCGGCATCCCTCATCCATCGCCCTTTCCCTTTCCTCGGCGCCTCATGGTGCTGGAATCCCTAGCCCCTGTTCCCTGTTCCCCTCCCTTCCCAGACCCAAATTTCCCTCCCCTCTCCGTTTCCCATTTGCGTAAGCATGGACGTCATTCTGTATCCCGTAGTCCAGTGGCTAGGGTTTTTCCTGGTAACCCTGTTTCTCAGATGCCGGTTCCCTCAATTTCTTCCCTATATGAGCACTCCAAACCTCCTCACCCCTCTCCCCCTCCTTCCTCACTTTCTGCCATCGCATCCCCTTTATTCCCCTGTTTCCTCTCCTCTCATGTCCATTCGATTTTGGCTAATGATGCTACGACTTCCATTCCTTCTGCTCTTTGTTCTCCTTGCAATGGTGCTACTTTCGCATCGGTCTCAGGAGTGAGACTGTCTGGGCTGAGTTCACCTCCAGCCCTAGATGTCTCACGTGTTACAGCAGAAGTACCCAGATTGGCTGGTGCTGACCAGTTCGATGACTTGGGCGAATTAGTTGTAGCAGACTCCGGGCTCTCTGTTGGAGCTCAGCTTTGCGCCATACCAGGTAACCGGTCTGCTCCAGAACAAGATGGTACATCTGCTACTAAAGATGCTATTAATAGCTTACAAATGGGCTCGCCCGATTCTCTAGACCCAGATGTTCCCGCTGGCAACCCCTCTGGTCCATCCGGGTCTCAGGTGGTTCATCAGAAGACACATGGAGGGTTGCCTCCGTTAGAAAAGATTTTAGATTGTGGCCCTCATGGCACCCAAATGGTCTGCCCTGATCCCCATCCTATCACCGTTGGTGATGTAGTGTCTGGAACAAATGCCCTGAATCCCGTTTCTGGTCCTTCGTCTTTGGCGTCGCCTTTTGTTTCTTTGGCGTCCATTGTTGGGCAACATCAGACTCAAGGTCAGTCTCCCTTACCTTTTATCTCCCATTCTCTTAAGGAGGGGGAGGATTTAACTCCTCCTCTAGAAGTTCTTCAACATGGAGAGGCCATGTGGAGTGATACTCTGGTGGGGTACTTTCATGGTAACCCACTGCACTTTCAAATCGTGAACCATATTGCTAGGAAAATATGGGCACGGTTTGACCTCAAGCATGTTGCGGGCAATGATCAGGGATTCTTCTTTTTTAGATTCGCCTCCAGTCCTATGCTGGATAAATGTCTATCATGCGGTCCTTTGATGGCAATCCCCTGTTCCTTCAAAAATGGCAATTAGGGATGCCACTAACCAAAGATGTTCATCTAAAATTTTACATCTGGATTTCTTTTTTCTTTGGTAAGTAAGTATTTTGGATTAAAGGGAGAAAAAATTATAAAGACTATGTTTTATCTCCAAGTTTTTTGACTTGGATTTAAAACATAAAACGTTAGGGCATACCCCGAGAAAACGGTATATCAGGTAAAACATAAAAAGCCTCTAGGAGGTCAGCGACCTACAGGAAAGACAAAATGTAAAATTTCCTTCATAAAAATATGAAATTTGGTTCAGCACCAGGAGCACCATCTCTCTATGCAACAGAACTGAGCCAGCAGTTCGCCAGCCACAGCCAGCCGCTTAGAGCCTGGATCAACATATCCAGCGTCTTCACACAGCAACCACCCACGTGCAGCGGCAATGCACGACTAGTTGCAGGCTGCAACAGCAGCAACAAAAAAACCCAGTTGTTTCTAAACAAAACATTACTAAAGCTGGATTGCTTCAATAGCCAAATCCAGCAATAGGGCCATGTCCTGCTCCATTAAGGCTCTAGCAGCAGTTGCATCACGGACGCCTCAATCAAAAGTAGCCCATCCGGTTTGGCTGTTTCAAAGCCCAAGGAGTATCGTATCAATAGCGGGAATACTGATGTTGCCCCTCTTCCTTGGAACAGGGTCGTCCAGGAGGATTCAGCTAAGCAAGTAACTGATCTGACTTTCTACCCCCCCAAGGATCCCAATGGTGATTCAGAAATCATTTCCCCCCTGATGTTGTCGACCAAGGCAATGCTTTCTGGGGATTTACCTTGGTGGGTCACTTTCTAGACACCCACCCCCATTTCCTGGCTGTCAAAGCCATAGCCAGGAAGTTATGGGCTCGATTCGGAATCAAACACATAGCCGGGAACGATGTGGGTTTCTTCTTCTTTCATTTCTCATCCTTAGAATCGATGGTCAAATGCCTTCGCGCTGGTCCTTGGATGTTCTCTGGTAAAACCATCTTCCTAAACCGATGGGCTTCGGGAATGGCATTGTTGAAGGTAGAGCATAAGCGACTTCCCATATGGATTAAACTGTCTAATATCCCGATTCAGTTCTGGACTCAGGTTGGGCTTAGTTGGATTGCAAGTGCCATTGGTGTCCCTCTGCAACTCGACCCCAGAACTGCTCGAATGGAAAATCTCTCCTACACAAGGATTTGTGTGGAAGTAGGGGTGGATGGCCACTTTCCCGATTGATATATTAAGACCACATTCCAATTAAAGCATAAGACCACTGCTATAATAAATTACAAAAGAACAAATCATATGTATACAATCCTCCTAATCCCAAAAGAATCATCATCTATACCAAAAATACAAGACACAAATCCTCCAAAATATAAAATACAACATCCCAAGCCCTAAGCTAGGCATTGATCCTCTACTCCTTGTCGGGCATGAAATCGTGTTGACCATCTAAGGGGTGTGATAAAACAGTAAGGAGTGAGTCAAATGCTCAACAATGCACATATATAACAAGGAACATACAAATTTTATATTTCAAATCATAATTATGCATCTAGGAAGGAATAGAGACATATGAGAGATCATAAAATATAAATAGAAAAGAATGCTTTCATAATACATTCTAAATTTCTTTAATTCATTTCCTTTTCTTTTCTTAATTATTAAATCATACCAAAAACTTATTTCATTTGGGACTAGGGCCAATAGACTTTACTGACTAAATGAGTAGTTGGTCATAATTTAGATTGTATTTGTTCCTACACAATCAAAAGCCATTTCCTCCTATTCAAGACCTAAAGGTGAACCGTCTACATATAATTTCTATAGATGGAGCCTTAACCGCACGCGGCCCCTTAACAGACAACAACCTTCCACTATAATATACTAAGACATGTCAAAATATACTACATGTTGAACGTTCCTCAGTCCAAGTTCTTAGTTCCTTATTTTCTTAGAAAATTCTGCTCTTAAATCCATAAATCCCTCGTTCCCACTCATTCAAAGAACGGTTCATAAGTCATTTACTTAATTGTAGAATATCCTTCCTTAATCCTTTTTCAATAAAGTTTATACAGATACATATTTTCTTATCCTTGTGAGGTTAAATCCTCACATGATCTTAATTACACGCATAAATCATTTGGAGCGTCAAGAGTTAGAACTTTCTTATCAAATTAAACCAAGTAAAACTTTAAAACTTTTGGACGATAAATTCTTTCACAACCAATTCATAACGTTATTTTCAAAACATACAAAATTAACATATCCATAATACATGCAATTAGATACCCATCAATCACGTTCATAAGTTAGGGTTTAATTTTCTAAGTCCACTTTATGCACAAATTTCCAAACAAATGGAAGAAAAACATATAGGGCACGGGTTAGGGTTTCGTTAGAGACAAATCATGACAAACATGAAAAATCGGTCACCAAATCAGTAAATTTTCATACTCAAATTATGGATTTCAATTATCTAAAGCCAAATTATGCATAAGCGGGTTAGGGTTTTTCATGTACGAAATACCACATACAATCATCAAATCGAACAACAAATCAACAAATATTCATACTCAAGTCGTAGGTAATACAAAATATACACTCGGACGGGTATCAAAACGAAAATACCCGAGAGGTACGAAACAAAAAATACAACAAAAAAAAGAAAAGCATATGGGTGCACTTACGTCGACCCAATCTATCACTTGTCTAATTGGTTCTGCCCGGAATCGGACTTGAGAACCTTGAACTCTTCCTCCTCTCTCTTCTCCTCACGCTATCTCTCTCTCTTCTCTCTCAGATTTGTGCAAAAATAACGAAAAGAGACGCACGCACTTATATACATAAGCTGGTGCTCAAGCGTCGATCGAGCACCCATCGAGCGCCAAGGCACTCAAGATGCCACGCTTGAGCCCTCATCGAGTGCCTATCGAGCGGGCGATTTCGCCAACATGTGCCTCGGGTGCGCCTCAGGCATCACTTGGGGTGTCGGGCCTCCCAACTCCTCTTTTCGCTTCTGATGCTAATTTTTCGAGTACACTTAAACCTAATCTTGATTATGCTAACTTAATTATCCCCTTAATAATATATTCCGAAATCTGAAACCTTACAAAATATGTGGACAAAAGTTACAGCGGTATCTAGAGGCTAGTTTAAGGGTTTGGTAAGGTGGGCAATAGCCATAAGGGCCTTGGAAATGGGACATTTGAATGGCCTTGTGCAATGTAGAATTGTACCACTATTCAGCTAATAGAAGGCGTTCTCTACTTTGAAGGCTTTTAGTTAGTGATACATTTCATTTAACACCCTAAATCTTGAATTAAACATTCATATTACCATCTATTTGGGGATGACAAGTCATGAAGAATTCAAGTTTTGTTTTTATTTGTTGGAAAAGAGATCATCAAAATTGTCTCTTGCTTGAACTAATTTAATAGTATTCTTCAAGATTTTCTTTTTACTCATTTTATGGGGAAGAATTGGACTCTAAAAGTAATGCTTGATTGAAAGTCCAATATAGTAGGGATCAGGCATGTTTGTTTTGGCTCCTGAGAGAGAGACGGGAATAGGTGATGCACCATCATTGCTTCTACATGCATTAGCCATTCCATAAGACAAACCATCTAGTTTACCAATGTCGTCAGGGAAAGGCTCTGCTACTTTTGTGGCAGCAAATGACTGTGATAGGCTATGAAATGAGAATATTTACTGAATTTATCTCCTACTACTAGATTAGTATTTGTCATGATCAAGATTGTCATGTCTCAAATTTCATTCCGGTCACTTACAATAATCCAATTATTAATTATTCAATTAGTCGTCTAATCAACGTTGGATGTAAATTTCATATTGATACCTCGACAGATCAAAATAAAATAATATAAATCATACACAGAATTCAAAATGTGTCACATCTCACTTGGCTCTGACACTAATCAAAACTATGACGTCGGGCATATATAAGGAGTTATGCCTGTTCAATACATAAAATTAGAGTACACAATCTATAGATGATAAAAATTAAAACCTATAACTAACAACTAATAACCAAAAATTGACTGTTGGACCACCGAAATCCCATGATTACTAATCGTAATCTTCATGAACTACATCCACATGATCTTAATTAAATTATCCTATAGTTTACAATCAACATACTCATTTTCAATAGCGTACATGCACTAATTACTATCTGAAAGCTAACACATATACATTATCTACAGTCTGAAACCACAGTACAACATTTACTTCCTGTTTGAAACCAACATACAACATCAAAATTCATACATTCTAATTTAAACTCGTCATAACAGCTCATCTTTCAATCCTGCTTGTCCTACATGTACCTGAGCCTTTCATCTGAAGGAATTAGTAAAATAGAAGTAAGGAGTAAGTTAAAAACTTAATAAGATATTTAACTTAACAATTAAACATATGTGCTTGGCATTAAAACATACCAGAAGAATTATAATTAGAATAAGGAATCATGAACTAGATTTTAGATGTAATGCACATTAACTATTTCTATAGGATTTTCATATTTATCTTTTCAATGCATAATCAAATATATCATATAAATTCATGCCAAAATGTGACTTTCTTAGGGACCAAAGCTAGTAGGGCCTCGCCAACTAAATGATTAAATAATTAAAACTTAGGTTATATTTATTTTCATACAACCAAAGGCTATACATTACTATTTAAGACTCATAGGTGAGCCATCATATATATAATTCTGTAAACGGGGTCAAATGCTGCTTCTCACCTGTGGATGATATGTTTGAACCTAAATTTATCACTGTAATATAGTAAGGTGTGCCATAATATACTACTTGCTGAAATATAATTATGTCCAATACATGTTTTTATGAAAACTTTACACTTTTCTTCATATTTTATAATTTTCTCAATTCTGGGGAAAATGATCACTTTCTTAGCATACCAAAGAGTTTTTCTTTAAAATATTCTATAAATTTAAACTTAAACTTTCTGCAAAAACTTAGCCATGATAAAATTTAAAGTATGGAATGCTAAATTAACAATGACAAGTAGGAAAATTCAGTATGGTGTAGGAAATCAACATATGCAGAAACTCTTGCTAATTTCAGAACATGCAAAATAATTTATATATATTTTTAATACATATAAGACTTATACTTAACAAGTTAAAACACGTAGAACCTCATTTATGAATTTGAAACATATAAGAGTCATTAAATTCATAATTTTAAATATGCAAAGCTAAACAGTGTATAATTCAACTTATGCAAATAGTATACATATACTTGGACATAAAATTTATAAATATTTGCAGAAAAACTAGTAAAACTTCACTTACATACTAAACATATATATCGTATCTTTGAATTAGTATTACATATGAGTATTCTGAACAAGAAATGCTTATAAAATTTGAGAAAGAATAGCAACAAGAGAAAAAAGATTTGGAATGCACTTGCCTTAACTTAATTCTCACCAAACTCTTGTTTGGATTCACTTAATTTAAGCTTTTTTGGCCTTTTTTCTCCTTCTCTCTCTTTCCTTGTCTCTTTCTCTCTCCTCTCTCATATTTCCTGAGAAAAATGAGAAACATTATCTGGGTTCCCCTATTTATATTGAGTGGCACTCAAGCGTAGGGTCGAACATGCATCAGGTGCGATTGAGGGCCGTATGGAAGCCTATGGTCCAGAGGTTGTTGCAATTAGGTTGAATTTGCCTGCTGTAGGAATTGATGTGGCTGCAGTGGCTCATGTCCCCTCCGTCTTGGCTCCAGAACTGGGTTGTGTTGGTGGTATTGATGCTGATCTGTGTGGTCCTGAACTTGTGGCCTTGCTCTCAAATGTTGAAATCCCCTCTAAACCTAGGTCTGTGCTGGTTCCTCCTATTGAACTAACAAGCAATGCTCTGGTTTCTGCTTGTGGTTATAAGCTGGTTGATTTTGATGTAACTCCCGAATCGATCAATCAGCTTACCCGTAAGTATTCCCTAGCCAATCCTGTCCAGATTGAGCCTACGTTTGTGGGCCCATGGGGTCCACAAGATGGTGATCAGCTGGGCGAGGTTCTGGAAACCATTGGTATGAGTTTGCCCGCTCTAGATCCAGTTGTTAACGATCTGGATATCTGTCCCTTGGAGGAGTCTTCCTTGTCCGGGGTAGATGAGGCTGATGAGGTTGGCCCAATGTTTCGGGCCATCCAGTCATTACTCGATGCTAATGCCTTTCAACAACTTTTTGCGGGCTTACATCCTGAACATGAAGACCTTGTTCTCGATTTCTTGAACAGTTGCTGGTGCACTGTTAGCGAGAAGACAAATTCGGAATTCAAATCATCTTATTCCTTGGATGAGAAGGATCAGGACTTATCCACAAGTGCTTATTTGGTAGCTCTCAGAATGTTATTGGTTGGTGAAGGTTCTCAAATCCACATTGCCTCCTTGTCCCCTGTCATGGAGAAGGTAGTTTTTGGGTACCTGTCCTCTCAGTTGAAAGAGTTATCGACCTTCTCGGCATCTCAATTTAGCAATATGGCGGAATTATTGGCCGGTCTCCACAGTTTTGCCTCTATGACCCCTCCGATGCGGCATGATCAAAGAGGTATTGCATAGGATTGCCCCCATGTTTCATCCGAGCTTGATGGTACCTTGCAGTATGCCAAGTCCCGGAGAAGGCAAAAATCTAAGCCCATGAACATTCGGGTCCCTCATTCATGAGAGACTGGAGGCACGGGGATTGGGATGTGGCCGGCTCTTTTTTTTGGCCTTTCTGCTATTTTTGCTCTTTGCTAGTTTCTGTCGGTCCTACTTTGCTGCTGCTGAAGGAGGATGCTGCGTGAACCGTGGGCTGATTTGCTTTGCTGACGTGTGGCCGAGGTTTTGCTGACAGGGAGAGCTTTTGACTGCTTGGTGATGCTGGCAGTATCCTTTTGGTCTACTAATGACATTACTGTCCATTATATTTCTTTTGCTAATGCTGGACACGCTAGAAGTATATTGTTGATGATGGTGTTGCCGGTTTGGCTTGCTGACATGGTATGTATATTGCCTTTTATGAGTAAATGGGCTTCTGGGCAGGTTATGCATGCTGATCTGGCTCGTCTTCTTTTTGCCATTGGGTACGCTGCTGTTGATCTGTTTTAATTCGGTTGTTCTTAATATGTCATGTCAAGGTTCATGGTCTTTGATCTGGATTTTTCCATGTGTTTTGGGGTTCTCCCCTTTCCTCTTTGCCCTAATTTTAAGTTGGCAAAACACTTAGAATTAGGTTAAAGTTTTATAAATTTTCTTTAAATTTAATGCAATTACTTACTTACCAAAAAAAAAATTAAGTTTATATTTTATATTACCTATGACTTGAACATGCATATATATTGATTTTATGTCCAATTTCTTAGTTTTGGCCGATTTTTTGAACATGGAACCCTAACCCTGCACCCTGAACGATTTTACCGTTTATTTTGGAATTTTTACATAAATTGGCTTTATCATTACCCATACTTTGAACATATTAATTTATCAATTGAGTGTTCGATTTGGTAGTTTTATATGATATTATGCTCGTCAAAGACCCTAACCCCTGCCCCCTTTAGTTTTACCCAAATTATTTATAATTTATATATGATTTGGCTTTAGAAATTCGTAACCCTAACTTTATGGACACGGGTACTCCGTATATTTTGTATTTACACACATAGATTTTATATATATTGATTTTATATATTCTAAAAATATTATCAGACGTGAATAGTGATATTTAAGCGCATGTACATTAAATATGTTATCTTGTATATGCTCCGAAAATTAAATTATATGCAATAGTGAAGGTATTTATTATCTGAAAGTTTCGAAGTTACAATTAGCTCACAGTGGTAAGAATTTCTTACATATTTCAAGCTTTATATTGATTTATATATATAATTGAAAGTATGAGAAGACATGAATTCATAAGAAATGATTATCTATATCCGTATTAAAGAATTATGAAAGTTATGCAAAGTATTAGAAAGGAACTCCATAATATGTTATATCTAATGATTCGTTCTCCACGAAGTGAAAACTCTGTATAAGTTTTTGGTTGAACCTTCCCTTAAGAATAAATAATTAAGAATATGGACTAAGAATTTATACCACAGAGGGTAGTATTTCTTGGTATGCTTTATGATATTACTATCGCAAATTGAGAAATTGCTCCTAGATCACGGGAGATACTCTGGTGGTATATCTATATCTGTTATCTATTATCTAGCCCAATATATCGGGTGAAAGGTATACTGTCTGCCACAAGATATTAAATTTAATGTACATGGGTAGCGCTTTAGAATCTGTAAGTACAAACACATTCCTTTTCTCGATTTGACTACACCGTTAATTGGTAAGCCCTACTAGTTCTGGTCCACAAAGATAATAAAATTTCTACATGTTTTAGAATCTAAATGAAGAATAAATAAAATGGAAAAAATAAATGAATTCTGAAAATGCATTTATTCACGTTTTATGTTTATACATATTTATTATACTCTTATTCCCTCCTTTAATTTATTTTATGTATATTGCTTATTGTCTTTTATTATTGTGCTTTGTTGAGCATTTGACTCACAATTACTATTTTCTTTCCTTTAGATAAGTACAAGTCTATACCCGATGAGATGGGGTAGAGGATTAGAGTTGGAAGATGATCTTGTGGACTTGGTTTTGTAATTTTGTAACCCTTTGATGGAGTATCTTGTATTTTTGATGAAATAATATATTAATGTCTGTGTATGACGATGATGATGCATATATAGTTAGTTTCTACTGTGGTTGACGAATATATGTACTTTCACAAATTATTATATTTTAAAATTTGGATACCTAGTGGTATCTTATCTAAGCTGATGTTATAACCAGAATTATGATATTGGTGTTACGTATTTGTTGTGACATTTGGATTCTGTGTTGTAATATTGTAGTTATTTGTATTGTGCTATAAATTTGTATAGTCCTATAAATTTCTATACTAAAATTTGAATTTGAATATAAATTTTAATAAAAAAATTTCTTTGTATAGTTTTCATTATCTCAGAAGTGTTTATTATTTATAACTAGCCGATTAGTTCATGAAAATTGAATTATTCCCATAAGTTCACTCATTGAGATTATTCATATCAGAGTATAAAACAGAAAGCACAAGCACATTTTAATAGATGTAATTAACATTTATCCAATCTGGAATAAATAAACTCATTTTTCTTAATTAATCTTTGTAGGTGAATAACATATGAATTTTTCTTATTCTATCCGCAAAATTAATGATACTCATTTTTTAGGTATGCCTAATCTTAGTCAATTTTTGGAGCCAATTAGTGTGGATTCAATTTTGATACGATTTATGATTTGTGCTTTCTTTGGAAGAAAGATTTGAGATTTGTGATTTCTGCTTTCTTACATAGAGAAACGTTTTGGTATTTGTATTTTTACAAAGCGAAAAAATTTTGGCTTTTATATTTTTCTATAGAGTAAAAAAGTTTTAACTATTTGACATACGGTCTTTTGTTTATTACTTTCTTTGAGAACCATTATATGAAATATATAGAATAGTATTTTTAGATGTCCTTAGAGTTGGCTTTTAACTAGTCTTTGTGAGTTACTAATTCTTAGTTATCTATTTTTAGCATGTTTTGAATTTTCAATGTAAGATCCGAGTTTAAATTTTATCCTAATCATGATTAATTAAATTAATATAATTAAAATTGAGGTTAAAAGACGAAGAAAATTGAGTCAAAAATCAAAGTTGGATCTAATTACATCGAATTAAAGGATACCCGACCAACGCCTTATGTGCACCAATGCATGAGATGGACAGAGTAACCATACCTGAGGGACACTTGATTGGCGTCAGGTATCTCAGAGTCCCCCTTATCACCACAAAGCTTACTAGCTCGGACTGTAAGCCTCTCCTCGATCGTATTCACCTTAGGATTTCATCTTGGAAGAATCACTGGCTCTCTTTTGTTGGTAGGTTGCAGCTTATTTCTTCCATTCTCTCGAATATCCACAACTATTGGGCTTCCATGTTTATCCTCCCCAAATCTATCTTGAACTGCATAGTTAAGTCCCTTCACTCCTTCCTGTGGCATAGCTCCTTAGATGGTAGATACTCTATTAAAGTTGCCTGGAAGGACGTCTGCTCCCCGAAAGGGAAACGGGGCCTGGGCTTTAAAAACCTGGTAGCTTCCAACGAAGCCCTTTTGTGCTGTCACTTCTGGAGGATCATCACCAAAGATCCAGACTCCATTTGGGTTTCTTGGTGTTACCTCCACCGTATCAAAGATCGTTGCATTTGGACTACAAAATTTCAGATTCAGCCCCTTGGAGCTAGAAAAAGCTGATGAAACTCTGGTCTGTTCTCCGCCCCAAGATCCATTATCGTATTGGTAATGGAGCGGACACTTTCCTCTGGCTTGACCATTGGCACCCGCTGAGGCCTCTCTATGATCGATCTAATGAGAGGATCAGGTGTATTACCGGGTTATCCCTTGATGCAAAAGTTAAGGATATCATCTTTAATGGCGACTGGAGATGGCCAAACCAGTTTGACACGGAGGTAGCGGGTATTGCGGATCGTATGCCCCCTACCTCCCTGATCTTTCCCGCAAGGATATCACCCTTTGGACTGCAGATCACTCTGGGAATTTCACTGCCAAATTCGCTTATAGGATTTTCCATGTACCTAAAGACGTGGTGGAGTGGTCTGGTCTTATTTAGGGCCCCATGTTCATTTCGGCTCATACCTTTATCCTTTGGTTGGCCATTCGCCACAGGCTCAACACTATGGATAGAGTTAGTCATTACCTTCACATCTCTCCGACTTGTGTTCTTTACTCTAACGACAGGAAAAGTCATAGCCACCTTTTCTTTAACTGTCCTTTCTCCTCGGCTGTCTGGCGCCTCATGCGCATAAAGGATGGACTTAACTGGCCTTATCCTGACTAGTACTCCAATGTCTTGTGGGCTGCCAACCGTTAGAAGGGTAATAACCTCAAAGGCTGCTCCTATCGCCTCACCTTTGCGGCCTCAGTCTACTACATCTGGAGGGAGAGAAACCAACGTGTCTTTAAGAATGTCGCACGTAATGAAACCCAACTGGCCTCCCAGATTACAGCTGCTGTTCGGGCCAAGCTGGAGTTCTCTCATGTTGTGGTTGCCCGTAGAGACAGATCGGTTTTGATCAGATGGAGCATTCCCCTTGCAGTCCTAATCCCGGACTCCAAACCCTGACAGATTGCCTTGTGTTTGGGCTTTTTATAAAAAAAAAAAGTTGGAGGCCGGAGCACCTTGTTCGCCAAATGGCCTGTGTGGCCTGCATTTGATGAATGGCTTGTGTTCGCTAAGACCGAAGTGATTTATACTTGCTTATAGGCCGGAATGGCTTGCTTTTGACGTATCCGGAGTTCAAAAAAAAATCTGTTTTTGAGGGAACCAGGTTGATTCGTTCCCTACCTTGGTTCCTTCCTTTAGGGAACCTTGTTGGCCGATTTCTTGTTGCCCCTTGGGCTTCCAAAAAAAAAAAACTATTTTTGAGGGAACCAGGTTGATCCGTTCCCTGCCTTGGTTCCTTCCTTTAGGGAGCCTTGTTGGCCGGTTTCTTGTTGCACATTGGGCTTCAAAAAAAAATCTGTTTTTAAGGGAACCAGGTTGATCCGTTCCCTGCCTTGGTTCCGTCCTTTAGGGAGCCTTGTTGGTCGGTTTCTTGTTGCCCCTTGGGCTTCCAAAAAAAAAAGGGCTTCTTGGAGGTTGGTGTTTTTGCTCGCTTAAAAACCGAAGTGGCTTGCGTAGGTCGAATCCGGTTTTGTTCACTTCAAGGCCGGAGTGGCATGAGTGCGCTGAGGCCGAATTGCCTTTTGATCTCTTTTTGGCCAGAATTGCCTTGAGTGTGAAGAGGCCAGATAAATTTTGTTTATGAGGATGCCTGTTTGACCGGTCCCCTTTTCCTTTTTGTAGGGGATCATTGTTGGCAGGTTTTCTTGCTTGGTTTCTTGCCCGCAGGGCTCTGCTGGCAAGGTTTTCCACAAAAAAAAAAAAAAAACCCTTTGGCCATGCGTTTGCGGACTCTGAAATCTGGAGTGTTTTTGTACGCTAAATGGTCGGAGTGGCCTATCGTACCTATTGTTTGCTAAAAGTTGCGATTGACAACTCCCATGTCTGATGAGCTTTATGTTCGCTAATGACCGGAGTGGCCATGCACTTGATAAATTCCGGAGTCCGCTTCTTTATGGACGGAGTGGCCTTGTTTCTTCTATCCGGTGTGCATATGTCCTTGTATCCGGATTGCCTCTTGTTCTCTTAAAGGACGGAGTGGCCTTTTTCGCTTAATGACTGGAGAGGGCTGATCTGCTTTTTGCTCACTATTGGACAGAGTGGAGTTGTTGCAGTGTCCGGAGTGATCTTTGTTCACTTGCTGACCGGAGTGACCTCTTCCGATGATTATCCGGTTCTTGCTGTTTTTGGAGTGCGATTCAAATGCTGAGCTAGTTTTGCGTTTCAACGCCAATTTTGATTTTGGAATCTGGTTTTTAATGACTTTCATCATGGTTCAGGGGACTCCCTATTTCTATGTTTTCTTTTTTCAAATCGGCAAAACACTTGGTAAAGAACATAGCTGATTGTACATATCATTTAAATTTTAATATAATTAATTACTTAACAAAAAAAAAAGTGTAGAAAATAGTAGGTCCATGCTCGAGGCATACTCAAGGGGCACTGGAAGCACTTGCTATAGAATGTATGCAGTTAAAGCATGCCCGAAATGGCACTCATGTGCTGCAGTGTTAAGCCATGGTGTCTGACGCACTCCTGACAAGTGCTCAATCGCCACTTCAGTATAAATAGAGGATTTGACTGATTTTTTATTATTTTTTAGTAGAGTTTGAAAAAGGAGAGAGAAGGAGATGAGGAGAAGAGAGAGAAGGAGAGAGGAAGTGAAAGGAACCCAATTCAAGTGAATCCAAACTAGAATTTTGATAATTTGAAGTCAATACAAGTGCATTTGAAGTCTTCTTTCTGCTGTTGCTATTTATTTCTTAAATATTTCTTGTGCAAAAAAGTTCATACATAATATGATTTCGTAACTAAGGCTATATTTGATTGGTAGGAATAGAATTTCTATTCATACCTTATTCCCAGTGGAATATTAATTCCACTGTTTAGTTATATTTTGATAAGGAATAAATATTTTTTGAGAAATAGTTATTTCTGAATTTTAGGAAATAACTATCACCACGTGATACAAGGTATTACTTATTCCCGGGTGATATGGAAAAACTATTCCCGCATGCTTTTTTGATATTCCAAAACTGCCCTTATCTCTCACCCAAATCATCTCTCTTTGCAGTTTCCTTATCTCTCGTGCCCATCTTCTATCACGACCTAAGAACACAATATACGCATGTCAAAATAAAATCCAAAATAAGATATTCCATTAACCATGAAAATCCAACCCGAGCATGACAATTCGAACACATACAGGACCCAACATAATAAAATTCACACAAGACCTCATCGGATATAATCTGGACAAACATAATACATGACCTACTATCCAAAAATCACAATTAAGGTATCCAAATATACAACTCTCAATATTTTTCATACATATGCCAAGGCCCTCATCCGGTCATAAACAATAACCATAAGAATTCTCGAGATCAAGAACATACCCAACATAATATCTCCACTCACCGATGGGATATACCACGTCAAATCACGTCCGAACTTCTGCAAGCATATCTGTGCCACTAGTTTGAAGGGATAAAATATGAAAACGTAAACCTAGAGCTCAGCAAGTATCATATATATACAAATAGTGTATATAAATCAGATAAAATAGATAACAATCACAATCATGTAAAAATAAAACACAAAGTGCGTGAAATCCCTGAAAACTAAGGAGATGTCTCGTACTAAATTATCATCTGTATCAAACAGTCACTCCGGGACATAATCATAATAAATAACGATCCGGTTAAATCTCATAAATAATATCATATCACATGATCCGAGGTCATCTTACATAATCACGACCGTCACCACATTCGTGTGGAACGCAAACCATCGTCCGAATCTAAATCTCATATATCATATGCTGAATCAAAGGAAATACGGAACCAAAACATATAAATTTAAAACATTTTTCGGGGCTTAATACATTAGTATGTACGAGACATTCCTATCACCCATCTGTGGGCCAAACCACATATTTTGAATTATAGTCCACCCAAAACATGTAGAAATACAAAGCATGCATAAAATCAAAAAACCAAATACAAATAATACCAACTTGAGGAAGGGTTATCCTCGTCCGGTAATCACAGCTATATTGGTTGCAATTTAAGCCTGCAGTTTAAGGCTCGGTTACGGTTTAAGCCAGTAGTTCAAGGTCATCTATACAATTCGTCTTCCATATATTAAAAACTTACTCACTATGTTTTACCACCCACGGCTTTAGGTGTAACATCAAGTTGTAATTATATGTTAGGATGTCTAAATATATTATTCCATCAATTTCTTATGATGATTCTCATTTAAATACATAATGGGACAAGTCAGCTACTAAATATCTCAACGGAAGTGAGAAAATATGTCACATACGTCCCCATCGGGACTAAGCCTCCCCATCGGGATCGGTACCAATATCTCATACCTCGGATCACATATAACGACCCATCTCGTTTCGGACAGCTATGGTCCTATAGTGACCCCACCCTCGATAGCATGCATGTGGACCAATGCATGGCTTGGTTCATGATTCCACAACATACAGATACACAAATATACATATATACTATTCGAGTAGGGTGGGGCCTAGGGTTTCTAGAGAGAGGTGCACTCCCCTCTCTCTAGGTTTCAAATTTTGAAATTTGAACTACGTGCCTAGGGTTCTGCCGCAGCGCTCCAGGGTTCTGCCTCCTCTGCCGGGCAGCGCCGGAGCCGGCCATGGTCGGTCTCCTAGATGCTCCGCCAGGCTCCGTCCCGGTTTTCGACTCCACTCCTCAGAGGCTTCGTCTGTGGCTATGAGCTCGAACCGATTCTTCCACTTTTATTTTGTTGTTTCAGATTGGGATGATGGATCTTGCCCGTTGGCCTATTTTATCGTCTGTTGGAGCTCTTGCCTTGTGCCTGGTGCTCGTGTAGTAGCGGTTTGGGGTTTCTGCTCGAGCCATTTTTTCACCTGTAGTGGCTGTATCAGAGAGTAGTCCACTACTCTCTGGACTCTCTACGGTTTCTATTTTTTTCTTTAAATTCCATCTTTATAATATCTAATTTTAGCTTTGAAATTCGATTTATTTGGGTCTCTCGTCTCCGGATCTGGCTGGTTTCCATGCTCTGGTTGTCGGGGCTAAGAGTCCCTATTTCCCGGTTTCCTTATGGAAGCTTCGGCTTCGGTTGCTGTCCGGTTTGTGTAACCTGGACAGCTTGCCTCTTCTGATGGGGTGAAGATGATTCTCTGTGCTAGGTTCTTTGGTTTCGGGAGCTGCTGTCCGAAGCCTTTATTCTAATGCTGCTCGTTGGATCTATCGCTGACATTTGTCCTGTGCTCTGTCTCTGAAGCCCCTCTGCCTGTGTGTGCCTTCCTGTTGGACGGGATGGGGGTGCTCGTGCAGCTCTGGTTAGGGATCTCATGGCTAGGGTGCCAAAGATCTAGCCGAGGCCTTGTTTGGTTGATGGAGTTCCCACTGATGCGGTGCTCTCTGGACTGCTGGTGTGCTGCATTGAAGCCCTTTCTGGTTGTCGCGCTGTCATTTGGATCGGGAGCATTCGTATGTCCTCTGTAGCTGGCTCTGTTGATCCTCTGCCTGTGTGTTCCTACCTGCTGGCCAGTATGGGGGATGCTCGTGCAGCTGTAACGACCCAAAAATTTGAATAAGGAAACGTTAATCATCAGGTCCGGTCAACGCCCGTTGACCGGAAATCCAAAGGTGAAGAAGTCCGGAAATCTCATTAAGAAAATTTCTGTCTGGATTTCCATATGAAAATTCAGTCCGGATTATTTCTTAAAAGCACTCCGGATTTCCGAAC
>JAODPA010104871.1:0-20565 GCA_025585075.1 Nepenthes mirabilis
TATTGTTAGATGTTCTTATATTAGATAAAACACTTCTTCATCATTGTTGCATTCTAGTTCCGCGGATCTTTCGGAGACAGGCTCGTTGATGAGGGGTGCGTCCAGTCGGATCCTTGGTTTCCAGGCAACACAAGTGATTGAGGTGTTGGACACGAGATGAAGATTGGAATCGGGTTTTTTACGTGGAAAACCTCCTCTTGAATGGGGAGGAAAAATCACGAGGCTCAGGGTTTGGAAAGAGCTTCACTATATGGGTTGAAGATTTTACAAAGTACAGTTGTGAGGGTTAACCCCTTCCCCGTCTCTCGTTTTGTGTTTTCTTCCCTAGAGAACTATGCTCGCTGGGAGCTTTTTTTCTCTCCTTTGTGGAGTAGTTTTGGGGAGAGAGTGTCCGGTCAAAGGCTCTGTCTCTCTCTATGTGGGTCTATTAGAGTCCAGTCTGAGAGTCGATCCCTTTGAGAGGGGCCTTGCTGGGTATTTATAGGAGAAGCCAGGCAGCAGGGGAGGAGACACGTGGCATCCATCCGGTCGTGAGGAGCTGGTCCACCGACTCCCTTAAATGCTGCTGACGTTGCGTGGAGTGGCATGCGGACGGCGCCGCTGCAGAATCTGAGTGTGTCAAGCGTGCAGAATCTGAACATTAGTCTTGATTTTGACTAGGTGTACCATGTTGAGACGGCGACTGGCAGTAGTTGCAGGCTTTCTTAGAAATCGACGAAGTGGCTTAGCTGGCATTCCGGGTCATGAACGAGCGGTCCTTGTCCAGCTGTGATGTTCCTCGTGAGTTGGTGGACTCGTGAGATGAAGCGGCTCTGGAACGCCCTCTGGGAGAAATCCGAGCGTCTCTTCCTGGCCGCTCGGGCAGTTCTAAGACTCCGCCAGACTTCTTGGGCTCTCGGTCCTTGGGCTTCTTACTTGGGCCGCCTGAATATCTCTGGGCCTCTTACTTGGGCCTTGCTTTTATGGGTCTTCATATTGTGGCCCAACATAGCCCCTCAAGCCAAAGGACTCAAAGTTCTCGGTTGTTTGGCATGAAGTTGCTAGCCTCTTGGGGGGTCTCGACCGTCCGAGAGTGCGTGTCCTGGTGGTGAGCACTGCGTTGAGCTTGATGGGAGATCGTCCCCGGACCTCTTCTGGGTTGTCGTTTCGCCTCCCTGCTGGAGCATTAAATGCCGTATCTGGCTATTGTGACGCGCTATCAGGCGCCTTGGGAAGGAGTAATCATCAGACTTCTGGGGCGAATGGCTGGTCGACGCGTGGCAAGGGCGATGAGTACCCCTTTCTGCATTCCAAGGCTTATTTAAACGCCTTTTTTCCCTAATGTTTCATCTTCGCGCCTACTTTTCGTTCTCTTCTTCGTTCGAGCTTCGTCTTTCTTCTTTGTTCTTTGGCTTTCATGGCGCCTGGAGTGAGAGACATTACTTCCACGATGACGCTCGACAAGCTCACGGAGATCCGAGCTCAGTATCAGATCCCTGAGTCTATGGCCATGATGATTCCGGAGCCGCATGATAGGGCACCGTACCCTCCGGACGGCTTCATCACCATTTATGAGGCCCACCTCAAGGGTGGGTTACGGTTTTTCATTTCGAAGGAGCTCTACGATATTATGAGGGCGCTCGGGGTGCCCCTTGTCAGGCTTCAGCCGAATGCGATGAGGTATCTGGTGTCCTTGTGCGTCTTCTTTCGGTGTCATGAGAAGCTCTTGAATGCTCTTACGGTCAAGGTGATGTTCCGCTTTACGCAGAACCTTGACTGGATCGTAATGACTCCCCGCCCGAAATTTTCTTCGCTGTGTGGTGGCAACCCAGATTCCACGAGGCGGTGGAAGGATAAGTTTTTCTTTCTCGGCGTCTACGAGCATTGGGCCATCCCTACCACGTGGGGGAAGGTGGCCAGCCAGTTTTGCTCTGACCCTTCGAGGGAGGACCGGGAGGAAGTGAAGGCGCGCACAGACTTAGTGCTGGCCAATCTGTGGAGCTTCCATTTGAACAAGCGCAACATCTGGCTGACTACTGATAAATTCAGGGCAGCCAAGTGGGGACCGCGGGAGGAGGCTCCCGGCCCAGCTCCTTCTGTAAAGGCCAAGGAGAGACCGAGGATTGGGGGACCCACTGCTGAGCGCTCCTCGAGTGATGATGAGGATTTTGATATCGAGGGCGCGAGCGATGATGACGTGGCTGCTCCTCTGCTTACGAGGTCGGGGACTGTCTCTTTCTCTGAGTCCTCGAGGTCTGGGGGTCTCGGTTTCACTTCCACTGCTAATCTTTCGGCCGAGCCCTCAAGAGCTGTTGCGCGGATCAGAGAGCTTCCTGGGGCCCAGACCTCCAGTGACGATAATGATGATGATGATGTTCCTCTGATCAAGAGGGTCAGGACTGAAGCCTCTCTTCCGGGGTCCTCGGGATCTGGCGGTCTTGCCTTCACTGCCACTGCTAATCTCTCTACTGCACCCGCGGGGGTTCTTGCTCAGACCACGGGGCTTTCGGACGTTCAACCCCCCTGTGATGATTTTGCTCCCGGTGCTCCCGTCGATCTGCCTGGTGACGTCTCGGACAAGATTGATCACCCTTCCGAGGACATAGGAGGCGGGAGTGCCACGATGGATTCTGAGAGGGGAGTGTCGGCTGAAATGATCCGAGAGATGGTGGAGGTCGTGGATTTGAGTGTTGATGAGCCCGCGCCCTCTGATCCTCTTGGGCGCCCTATTGAGGTTGAGGCCGAGCGGTTGCCTGAGTCTCTTGAGGACATTGATTTCGAGGCAAACTTTCCAGCGCCTTTTGTAGCTGACGAGTCTGTGTCTGAGGTGGCGCCTGCGGGGCTTAGGAGCGAGCCGCAGGAGTCCGAGTCCCACGTGGAGCGTGGCATAGGGGATGACCCTCTTGTTTCTAAGGTAGTTTGTTGCTTCCTTTCTTCCCTTGCTTTCAACTGTTCATACTTTGATGAACTTTTCTGTTGCAGCTCCAGAGTTTGATTGCCGGCCTCAACGGACTAGTGGGGGTGATCGCTCAGTCCCGTCTGGAAATGAGGTCCTCGAGGGCCGCTCGTGAATCTGCGCAACGAGCGGAAGGGGAACTGGCTGAATCAAAGGAGAAGATCGCCTCTTTGGAGAGTACTATCAAGGACCTGCGGCTTAGGTAGGGCCTCCTTCAGGAGCGGATCCTTCGCCAGGAGGAGAGGCTGAGGACGTCCGCACAGATTGCTGAGATGGCTCCTGTGTTGGACGACAAGTTTTGGGACGGTATTCGCATGTGTTGCCGAGTGGCGCATTTGATCCGTCCGCAGTTTCCTGTAGCCGTCCTTGATCCCAGGAATGCCAGTGCTTTGAGCGTGGAAGACTTGTACGGCGTTGATGGTAGGCCTTTCCCCGGCCCTCATCGGGCAGGGCCTGATGGTGAACCTCTTACGCCCGAGGAGGAAGTTCAGATGGAGCAGACGGGATCTTCTGGAGCCCACGGGACTTAGAGAGGAGGAAGCCGAGCGGCACCCCCTTGATGTGCTGCCCCTTTTTTGCTCGTTTTGTTTTGTCTTACCTGTACAGAAAATTATTTTTGTGAATAAGACTTTGTCCTTTTCGCTTTAACGCTTCGGACGTTTCTTTTGTGTCTTGTTCGTGTTCTTTCTTTTTTTTTGCGGCGCGTCAAAAAACGCCTAACTTTTTTGTTTCAAGCGGGTGACTCCCTTCAGGTGCTTGACCATTTGTCTTTTTGGACTTGGGCATGCAGCTTTCTTAGGGACTTCTAGTTTTTAGCCTTTCGGCCTTGTTTTTGCTGCTAGGCCTCTAGGACCGCTTGGTCACGGCCGAGTTTCTGGGTTTTGACCTCTGGGGTCCGACCGCTAGGACCCCTCAGGCGGAGCCGAGTTTTGTTGTCCGACCGCTGGGGTCCGACCGCTGGGGTCGCTCGGGTTGGCACCCAAGTTTTGTTGCCTGACCGCTGGGGTCCCACCGCTGGGGTCGCTCGGATTGGCGCCCAAATTTTGTTGCCTAACTGCTGGGGTCCGACCGTTGGGGTCGCTCGAGTTGGCGCCCAAGTTTTGTTTGCTGAATGCTGTGAGTTGCTTCACCGTTGAGAAGAGAGTACGGGAATGCTTCATGGAGAAGGTAACAAATGCACATTTTTATTAATGTACATTTTTTTTACATTGAGTGGTCCCTAGAGCTTTTTATCTCTTCTCTCTTTTTTTTTTGTCAGTCCGCGTCCATTATGGCCTTTCCCTTCGAGCGGCGTGACTAGCTGCTTCCTGCTGCTCCGGGGCCGCGCCCGGGTCGTGGCAGGAAGCAGTCGATATATCCTTCAATTACCAGCCGCTCAATTTTCGCTCGGAGCTTAGTGCAGTCCTCGGTGTCGTGGCCGCGGCTGCCATGGTAATGACAATATTTCCATTGGTCACCTCCCTCTGGGTTCTTCAACGCCCTAGGCCATCTTAGGAACTCCTCATCCCTGATCTGCCTCAAGATGTTGGTGAGGGAGTCAGTGAAGGCCAATGGGCCTGAGTGTCTTTCTCCCCCAAGGACCATCCGCTCGGGCTTATCATGCCCGGACGGTCGTTGGGTCTTCTGGTGGGCGCTTGCCCTTCTTCTTCCTTCCCCTGTCCTCGGGGGCAGGGGGTCTTCTCGTTCTATCGGCTGAGTTTCTTCGCCGGTCTTGGGTCCAAAGACAATCTTCCAGAGCCTCTTGAGCCCCCTCCTTGATGGGGTCGGGCTCATGGATTTCTTTCTGTTGAGGTAGTCCCTCAACTCGCCTGGAGCGCGTGCCGACTGCGGTCTCTGGAGCGTCGTTTGGCGCGGGCTTTCGGAGCGTGGGCCCCTAGGCTGTTCGCCCGCCTTCTCCTGGAGGTTGCGGACGGCTCTTGTGAGGCTGTCCACCTTCTGCGCCAGTTTGTGCATGCTGGTGCCGGGGCCGCCGCTTACTCTACCGCCCGACGGGAGACATCCGTCGTGGCGTTCTTCTCCCCGGGTGGATGTGTTGCCTTGTCTACTGAGCATCCTTGGGGCGTTGTTGTAGGAGAGTGGGAAGTCTTGAGTTTTTTGTTCTTCCTTCCCACAGACGGCGCCAATGTTGCGTTCTGGTTCTGCAGATCTTTCGGAGGCAGGCTCGTTGATGAGGGGTGCGTCCAGTCGGATCCTTGGTTTCCAGGCAACACAAGTGATTAAGGTGTTGGACACGAGATGAAGATTGGAACCGGGGATTTTACGTGAAAAATCTCCTCTTGAATGGGGAGGAAAAGCCACGAGGCTCACGACCTGTAAAGAGCTTCACTATATGGGTTGAAGATTTTACAAAGTACAGTTGTGAGGGTTAACTCCTTCCCTATCTCTCGTTTTGTGTTTTCTTCCCTAGAGAACTATGCTCGCTGGGAGCTTTTTTCCTCTCCTTTGTGGAGTTGTTTTGGGGAGAGAGTGTCCGGTCGAAGGCTCTGTCTCTCTCTATGTGGGTTTGTTAGAGTCCATTCTGAGACTCGTCCCCTTTGAGAGGGGCCTTGCTGAGTATTTATAGGAGAAGCCAGGCAGCTGGGGAGGAGACACGTGGCGTCCATCCGGTCGTGAGGAGCTGGTCCACCGACTCCCTTAAATGCTGCTGACGTTGCGTGGAGTGGCATGCGGACGGCGTCGCTGCAGCATTTGAGTGTGTCAGGCGTGCAGAATCTGAACATCAGTCTTGATTTTGACTAGGTGTGCCCTGTTGAGACGACGACTGGTAGTAGTTGCAAGCTTTCTTGGAAACCGACGAAGTGGCTTAGCTGGCATTCCCGGTCATGAACGAGCGGTCCTCGTCCAGTTGTGATGTTCCTCGTGAGTTGGTGGACTCGTGAGATGAAGCGGCTCTGGAGGGCCCTCTGGGAGAAATCCGAGCGTCTCTTCCTGGCCGCTCGGGTAGTTCTAAGTCTCCGTCAGACTTCTTGGGCTCTTAGTCCTTGGGCTTCTTACTTGGGCCGCCTGAATATCTCTGGGCTTCTTACTTGGGCATTGTTTTTATGGGCCTTCATATTGAGGCCCAACAATTATCAAATCTTATGTATAGTTTTTTTTCATATTCCTTCAAAAATATGATATGCAGTAACTTTATTATTAAATTTAGAAGCTTGCAAAAGTATAGAGATCAGGATGATTTTGCAATCTTTCAGCTTTTTTATTAAATTACAAAACATGTAGAATGTTAAAGCTTAATAATTCCGAAATCAAACGTAGTTATGCAATTTTTCTCAAGTATAAAACATGCATGCACAATCATATAATGAATCAAGATATGCAAAAGTATATGTTTATAAATTGAACACATATAAGAATAATATTGTAAAAATTTAACATTTAAACATCACGTAGGTGGATTTAAGACATTAGTTTTAGAAAATTACATGAAGTGGGAATGAAATCACATGTATGTAAAGTATAAATACTTTAACCATGAAATTGTATATGTATGAGTATTTGGAATAAGAATAAAAATTTTATTCTCAAAGTTTTATGTATTTCAATGTGAAAATAAATATAGATATTTCTCCTAAATTTTATCATCCTTGTCCCAAGTGGCTTCTTCAAAAGAATGATTTGTCCATAAAACTTTTATTAGGGGAATTACTTTGGTGCAAAATACTTGATTTCTTCTCCCCAAAATCAAAACTGATTCCTTGATATATGATAAATTTTTAGTAATCCTTAATGGTTTATGGTCAATGATGTGGAAGGGGTTATGGAGATATTTTTAAAGTATCAATACATAAAAGTCATTGTCAATATTTTCTAGACTTGGAGGTAGAGTAACTTGATTTGTCACCTCTTTGATCCTTTTTAGAATCTCAAAAGATCTAATAAATCTCGACTTTAATTTTTACTTAAGCTCAAAACAAGAGACCCCCTTTGATGGAGTTAACTTTAGAAATAAATGACCCCCCAAAAAACAAAACTATAATATTCTATGATCCATCTAATTTCTGACAACTTTGAGCAACCTTCAATCGTTTTTGGATTGAATAAATCTTGGCAGATGTCTTTTGAATAACTTCTAGTTTCAAAAATCTCCAATCTTTGATTTTCTTCCTATGAACTGAGGAACGACACTTTCTTCTGTATAATATTTCAAATGGGGCCATGCCAATATTTGTTCGGTGGTCATTATTGTAGGCAAACGTAGCAAATGGTAAATAATTGTTCCAATTTTCTTTTATTTCTGATACTAAATTACTTAGCATATCTTTTAGAATTTAGATCGTTTGTTTTAATTGTCCATGTATTTATGGATAATAAATTGTGCTAAATTTTAATTTGGTCCGCAGCACCATATGTAAACTTTCTCAAAAGTTAGAGAAAAACCTCAGGTCTCAATTTGATACAGTAGAAACTAGTATTCTATGAAGTCTCACTATCTCGTTAATAAACAATCTTGTCATATGGTCAATTGAGAATGTCATCCAAGCTGTAATAAATTAGATTGACTTGGTTAGCCAATCTACGATTATCCAAATAGTGTTATGATTTCTCGACGTCTTCAGCAATTCTATAACAAAATTATTATATGTTTTCATTTCCAATTAGTGGTCAGCATAGGTTGTAAACGATTCAACAGTTTCTTGTGTTTGGACTTTAATTATTAACAAATCGAGTATCGTTCTACATAGGCCATAATTTCTCTCTTCATATTGTCTCACTAAAAGATTTTTCTTAAGTTTTGATACATTTTATTAATCCATGGATAAATAGTAATTTTGATCGATGAGCTTTATTCAAAATTTTTTATTTTAATATTTCAAAATTGAGCATACATATCCACTTTCGAAACCTTAGAATTCGATCAACTTAGACATTAAAATCCACCATTGACACCCTATTTAAATCTTTGACAATGTTCGTTAAGAATATATTTTTCATTTGAGTTTCTTTAATTTTTTATTATCTCCAGTTGTAACTGAAAGTAAGGTAAAATCAATCAAGCATTTTTATTTTTTTAAGCTTCAAATGAACTATTAGATTTACTGTTTGATAGCTTAAAGAATCTGTTACCACATTGGCTTTCTCTAATTGATAATAAATTTTACAATCACAATCTTTCAAAAGATCCATCCATCTTCTTTGTCTTATATTCAGTTCCTTTTGTAAGAATAAGTATTTTAAACTTTTGTAATATGAATTGTCAAAAATCTTTCCTCATAAAAATAGTGCTTTCATATTTTCAACGCAAAAAGTACCACTGCCAATTCTAAGTCATGCATAGGATAATTATTTGTATATATCTTTAGTTGTTTTAATCCATATATAATCACCGCTCAATGTTGTATTAGAATGCACTCTAATTTGATCTTCAATGTATCATAATTTACCACAAATCTCCCATATCATTCTAGGATCACTAAAATTGGGGTGGTTGTTAGGCAGTTCTTTAACTCATTTTACATTCGTCAGTCTAAATAAATTTCACTTTTTTTCTGAGTCAAATAAGTTAATAGCAAAGCTATGTTCGAGACTTTTTCCACAAACCTTCGACAATAACTCATCATCCCAAGAAGGCTCCAAACTTCTGTTACTATTATCAGTCGTCTCTATTTTGTTACATCCTTAATCTTCCTAGGATTGGTTGAAATACCTTTTTTTTGGCAATCATGTGGCCTAAAAATATTACTTCTTCAAGCCAAAATTCATATTTCTTTAATTTGGCACATAAGCGCCTTTTTGAAGTGTTTGAGAGCAATTTTCAAGTGTATCTCACGCTCTTCAAAGCTTTTTAAGTAAATTAAAATATCATTAATAAATATCACTACAAACTTGTTGAGGTAAGGTTGGAACACTTGATTTATCAAGTTCATAAATGTTACAAGGGTATTAGTTAACCTAAAAAAAATGACTAAAAACCCATAAAAATTATACTTCATTCAAAAAGTATCTTTCACCACATCTTCCATCATAGTCCTTAATTAACAATAACTTGATCAAAGATTTGGTTTTGAAAATCCTTGAACCCTTTACAATTGGTCAAACAAGTCATTGATCCTTGAAAATGGGTACTTGTTCTTAATAATTTTTTTACTAAGCCCGACAATCTATATACAACCACATATACCCATTACTTTTCTTCAAAAATAGCACCAGTATATCCCAAGGCAATACACTTGATCCAATGAAATATTTTTTCAACAATTATTGTAATTGTTTGTTCAATTCCTTCAACTCTGATAGTGCTATTCTATACGAGATATACTGGTGCATTCTAAGCTTATTAACTAACTAGAAAAATTGACAGGTAGAAATAGGGATAACCAACTATCCTTAATCACATTCGAAAACCTTAGGTCATGGGAGATAAAATTGTTGAATATGAAAGAGCCTCTTCTAGGGGAAGAAGAGTCATTCAGTACATAAGGAGAATGATTGGACAATCCTTGAGAAGGAAAATCAGCCACCTAATGGAGAAAGATGCTAGCCAAGAGTCATCCATTAAGAGACGACCGAGTTTTTAGATAAAATAATCTCGAACATCTCTACGACTATTCCACAAAAAATAAAAAAAGAAAAAACCACTAAAACAAAGATTGGACAGGTTACAATAAAGGATATAGTAATAAAAACCAAAAGAGAATTAAAATCCATCCACCCACCAGTTTAGCCTCACTTCTAACATCACGTTTAGTTGGTGAGAGTAGAATTTCTATTCTTACCTTATTCCTTTGAGAATATTTATTCAACTATTTGGTTATATTTTGACAATGAATAAATATTCTTAAATGAATAGTTATTTACAACTATCAGGAAATAACTACTACCATCTCTCCATTGGTATTAGTTATTATTGGGTAATTGAAAATAATTATTTCCACACCAATTTTTTTATATTTTGAAAATGCCCTTATTCGCATCCTTTCCTTCTATTTCGCCTCATTTTCTCTCTACGCTCTCTCCTTTGATCTTGATTTGGAAATAGAGACCCTACTCCCTCGTTGCTTCCACAATTTTTCATCGCTGCTTCCACCGTTCTCTCTCGTTGCATTCTCTCCTTTCTACTTCCACTGTTCTCTTTTCCACTCAAAATCCTACTTTGTCCTTTATCAGCTTTTCGAATCCATTTGTCTTCTTTGCATCTCTTCTACCGTTCTCCCTCAAAAAGTTAGAGAGTTTGACTTCACTCCAATACTTCAGTCGTTTCACATTATATATTTGCTAAATGTAAAAATTTTCTCAATAAATTTATAGTTCGAGAATTTAACTTCTCTCCAAAAATAAATTTATTTCTACCAAAACTTTATTTCGATTTCACCATATACCGTTACAGATTTATGAGAAATTTCTCAATAAATTTGTATTTGGAAAGTGCGAGACCCCAATTTGATTTGTGGGTTTTGATTTTTTGGGTTGTGTGAAACCCCGGTTTGTTTTTAGTGCTTCTGTTTATCTTTCTGTTTCCAGTTTGAAAATTTTGTTTCCAGCCCTAATTCATTTCCAAATATATGTTTTTATTTCTAGTACCTCTGTTTATATTTGTTGGACCTTTCAACTGTAGATTCTTTATAGAAAAAATAGACAAGCAAGGAATAAAATTATGCATCAAATAGATATAGATACAAATAAAAGACTTGAGAAGTAGAATACCTTTGAAAAACTTGTGCCCACTTCAACATTGTATTTAAAGGATTCTGCCAAATTTTGTGAAATACATGTCCATTGTTTCATATTTTTAATGCTAAAAATTATATGTAGCTGCATATTTTTTATCATTTCTAAACAATTTGTACAAGTTTTTCCTCCATTTTAATGTTGACATTTAATAACTCTGCAATATATTCTGTAAATCTAGGTGTCCTTGACAATATTTGAATCCTTGATTCCCTATATATGTTGGACCCTTCAACTATAAATTGTTTGTAGAAAAAACAAACAAGCAGGGAGTACAAATGCACATCAAATAGATATAGATACGAACAAATGAATTGAGAAGCAAAATACCTTTGAAAAATATTATATTGCTGTTGCTTACTTCTGGATTTCGTTGTTTCTATGTTTTTGCTTCTACTGTTTATGTTATATTTGCCGAGTTATTGTTGGTATTTCCATAATTGTGTTTCTACTTCTGCCTTTTTTTGATTCTACTTCCTCTTAGTTCGAACTATTGTTAAGCAATGCACTTATGTAGACAAGTTCTATTCATCATATTTGTATATTTGTATTTTGTTATTATAGTTCATGGAATAATTATACTTTAATTTTTTCAACGAGAAAAAAAAGAAGATAATGGTCATTATAATGCAATGGATTGAAATTTGCCTTACAATTTGGTAATTTTTATGTGCTTTAAGTGCAATCTCAATTATAAGACCGTCTAAATTTATAACCATGAGATCTTATAAACTTGACTTTTATAAAAAAAGAAAATATATCAACCAAATCATACATGATAATAATATCACTTATATTAACATGTTGAGAATTAGTAGGACTGCGTTTCTCAAACTGTGTGAGATATTGAAAAACATTGGAAGATGTAACAACCCAGATTCTAGAACATAGGAAATTTCAGTCATCAAGTTCTTATAATTCGGTTAACGCCAATTGACCAAAAAATGTAATAAGAAAAGTAAATCGGCCTTAAGATGAAATCAAGTTCGGCCCTTACTTGATGAAAAGAAGTTCGGAATATTCATTAATGAAAAGAAGTCTGGATTTTCTTAATGAAAATCCAGTCCAAATTTCCTTGATGAAAAGAAGTCCAAATTTTCTTGATGAAAATCTAGTCCGGATTTCCTTGATGAAAGGAAGTCCGAAATATTCTTTGATGAAAATAAGTCTGAAATATTTATTGATGAAAAGAAGTCCGAATTTTCTTGATGAAAATCAAATCTAGCCATGTAAGGCCAAAGTGGCCTTGAAGGCCGGAGTGACTTTATGGTTGGTAAAGCCGAAGTTGATGATCCGGTCAACAAGTGTTGACCGGAAGTCGTGTAAGAATAATTCGGTCAACGCCGATAGTTGACCGGAATGTAATTAAATGAGAAAGCTAATTTCTGTTAAATTTAGTTAACCAGGAATTTAATATGTTTACATGAGAAAGCTAAATCCTGCTAAGTTCAGTTAACCGAGAATTTAATGTGTTTTCATGAGAAAGCTAAATCCTTCTAAGTTCAGTTAACCAGGAATTTAATGTGTTTACATGAAAAAGCTAAATCTCGCTAAGTTCAGTTAACCAGGAATTTAATGTGTTTACATGAGAAATCTAAATTTCGTTAAATTCAGTTAACTAGGAATTAATGAACTCCTTGGGAATGCAAAATCATAAATGATCTAATTAAGAAGGAAACTTTTTTAAAAATGTATAGTCATAAATAAGAAATATTTTTCCTGAACTTTCAATCATTAATGACGGTCATCAGACCCAAGGCCTATAAATAAGAATTAGAAGAATGAGAAAGAGGCACGTAATAGAGTTTCTAGTAAATGAAGGTCAAAGATCAAGGCAAAGTAGAAGAAACTCAGGCAAGAGTAAAGATCAAGGCAAAGTAGAAGAAACTCAAGCAAGAGTAAAGATTAAGGTAAAATAGAAGAAACCCAGGCAAGATACTCACCCCTATTTTTAAAGTTCATGTTTATGCATGTTTGCTACGTAAGTATATGATATTTTTATGAAATTATGTATGTATGATATTTGTTCTATCTCTGTGAATTATCGTTCTTAATCGCATGTTTAAAAGAAACTCTGGTATTCATGGTGTTAGGTTTTATTCTGTTTGAAATATATGTTTGATTATTGATCTATACGAACTCTGATAATTAGTGTTTAAAGAAGAGACTTCTAACTTTTAAGAAGAAGAGCTTTAAACTTTGAAGAACTCCAACTTTTAGAACTACGGACTTTAAATGGAAATGAACTCTGATTTTTAGAACTCCGGATTTAAAGGAACTCTAGCTATTTGAGTTTCGATTTTTAATGGAATTAGAACTCCGGTTTCTGAATTA
This sequence comes from Nepenthes mirabilis, assembly GCA_025585075.1. Lineage (NCBI taxonomy): Eukaryota > Viridiplantae > Streptophyta > Magnoliopsida > Caryophyllales > Nepenthaceae > Nepenthes > Nepenthes mirabilis. The sequence continues at coordinate 12,935 of JAODPA010104871.1, forward strand.
CGGCTTTCATTGAAAAAGAGCTCCGACTTTTATGAATAAAGAACTCCAGCTTTTAAGAACTTCGAATTTTAGAAAAGAACTCCGCCTTTTGAAAATAACGCCGCCCTTTGAAAAGAACTCCGGCTTTTGGAACTCCGACTTTTAAGAACTCCGGCTTTGACAAAAGATCTTCGGCTCTTGAAACTCCGGCTTTCTGTTTAAAAAGGAACTCCAGCCTACTTGTATGAACATAGAACAATGCATGTAATCTAGACAGCAAGTGGAACTCTACGACTTTTGACTTCCGAACTATGATGTATGGCCATTAAAAGATATGAACTAAGAATCGAGTCTCCATTAAACTTACTGTTAAAGATGGATGAAAGATATTGGAGTGACACTCGAGGATTGCCTCTTGGGCCATGGGAGGAAACTTTTGGTAGCATAAGACTTTTGGACTACGGCCCCGTATGTCAGATTAAAGGCATTACCTCCCGCCTCGGGAGTATAATGAGGGGATACGACCTTAGGTTGTGGGGTAACACACAACCCGTCCTCGATATTGTCCGCTCCCGTCCGATCCCTAAAGATGATAAGAATTTTCAATGTTCTATGAGCTTTCCGAAGACAAGATAAGAAGAAAAAGAATAAGGAAATTTCTGAACTAAAGAAGAAACGATATGATTGTCGTATGCTAAATTATGTTTTGATTCCGCTTATGTATATGCTTATGTTTTCTACATGTGAGTATTTTGTTGGGTTTTGTTGCTCATTCTAGCTATTTTCAGATGAAGAAAGGCTTATGAAGAAAGCCCTATGAAGTAGCTAGACGATATAGATGACCGGAGCTGATCTATGAAGAGCTTAATTTTATTTCCTTTTAATGTTTTGAGAAGGCTTGTAAAATGATTCCGCTATTTAAAGCTCTATGGATGTTGTTATTATATTTCCGTGATTTCTTTTTGGTTAATGTTATCGAAAGGTTTAGTGAGCATTTCAGACTTCCAAGTCCGGCTAACCTTAATGTTGGCCGGCCTGGTATGAAAATTAAAAATCGGAAGGCCAGCTCTTGCAGTTCGGCCTCAGTCACAGTATCCTGTGTAAGAAAGAAAAGTAAAATTTTTATATCCATTAATATTAATTATCTTTTTAAGACTTGACGACAGTTTTATGTTAGAATAAAGCCGGTCTGTCACAGGAGATTTCGTCCATCAAAATGTATGCTAGTTGATGAGTAAGTGGCAATATTCTTATACAATCCTGTGCATCATGTAAAAAATAGGATGGTTGCACATAATTTTTGAAAGTCAATTGAGACAGTGAGTAAAATATTTAATTATGTGTTAGCTGTAATAATACGTATGCAAGCACACTTATTTAGATAGCAGAAATCCATTTCTGAGAACTACACAGATGAGCGATGGAAGTGATTTTGGTATGATAATTATTACATATATTTATTGTTATATCTACGTGGCAAATATATTAGATAATTCATTTTAATTCGACGTGTGTTTGTAGAATTATATAGGCGCTTTGAATGGAATATACATAAAAATAAGGATATCTATTACAGACGAACCTAAATATCGAACTCGTGAGGAAGATATAGTTATAAATGTGTTAGGAGTATATAATAATGGCATGCAACTTATATATATCCTCCCTGATTGGGAAGAATTTGTAGTAGATTCTAGAATTTACGAGATGTGTTAAATAGAAGGTGTGGATTGAAAGTTTCAAACCATAAGATCTTAGATCACTGAATCAATCATAATATTTTACAATAAGCTTATTTTACGTAATGATATCGCATATTTTCATATAAGTACTTACTATTTAGTTGATACGAGATATACAAATTGTAATCAATTTCTTACATCATTTAGGGGGTAGAGATACAATTTAAATGAATAGCGTCAAGGCCATTAATTAAGAATGACTGAGGAATTCTTTAATATAAAATATGCTGTTGTTCATAATGTTATGAAAAGGTATTTTGGATTTGTAAAAATATAATGGGGGATCCTTAGAAGTACATCATTTTATCCTATCAGAATACACAATCAAATTATTATTATTTGTTGTCCGTTGTACAATTTTATTAGAAATGAAATAGATTATGATCCTTTTAAGGATAAATACAATAACATGTCTCAGGAGGATTCATTTGACGAAGATACGGATATGATAACATAATTAGATTCTACTGATGGTTGGACTGCATTTATAAATAATTTAGCAAATACTATGTTCAATGAAAGGGAATACAATTGAATGATACACTTGACATATTCGCTTTGAGTAGTGTCAATTATATATTTGTTGTTCCATATCATCAATTATATTATTAATGATGAATATGTTTGACTTGGTGCCTAATTTCTTCGATTTCTGCTTCTTGGATTCACTAAAATTATAATTAAATCAACGTAATTAAGTATGTCACAATCTAATAAGGATATAAAAAGAAGATGGGAGTATTATGAAGATGATGTTCTTGTTACTAGTATAGTCGAGTTGTATAACACTGGTACACATAATATTGATAATGGTTTTAAGTCGGGTTATTTATATGAGTTAGAGAGAATTTTATAATAAAAATTTTTAATTTCAGGTTTAAAGGCAACTCTACACATTGTACCTATAATAAAAACGTTGAATAGGGAATGGCGTATTGTATATGACATGATAAGGGGTATGAACACATTCAAATTTGGGTGGGATAATGCACGAAAAATGATTATTGCAGAATAACTTGTATGAAATATATACATATCGGTAAGTTTGACTATTTATTCTGTTAAATTTGCATACACATTTTGCTTTGGAAAATGCCCATTCGGCTTGGAATGCGTATAGAAAAGTGTGTTATTAAAATACTCATTCTGTTAAACTGCTTTAAGTTACAGTTTAAAGCAGCAAAAAACCGTTTAAATGCACCGAAAGGTTGCTGCTACTTAAAATTCATCTAGTTATATAAATTCCTATTTAAACTGCTTTGTTATTTAAAATTTAAACTGCTGTATAAATTATTATATTCTGTTAATAGCAGTTAAAATTGCTTTCAATATCATATTTTATTTGATATTCTATTTAAATTTAAATCGATATATATTTTATTAACACAGAACTATAATGGAGCTGTTGTTTAAAAAAAGAAGTTTTTTATATTTTAAAGATTTATCAATAATTTATGACAAAGGCCATACAATAGAGGCAGATGCACAGGCTACGGAGAATATCATTGCAAAGCTTTAAAATAATAAACCAGATGACAAGCAATTTAGCGTGAATGATGATGAAGAAATAGGAATTGAAGACGCAATCAACATTAATGATTTCCCTAATCCAAGTGCACTGATTGTGACAACTCTAGCTGTGTCAGTGACGTCTAAGAGAAGAAAACGGAAGGTTAGTATGGATATGAAAACATTAACTGATTGTATTATCCAAGCAACCGATATATTGAACACAAATATGAATAAACTCGATGAAATGTTGAGTAAAAGCTTAGAAGCCAACACACATGAGCAAAGGACAGTGCAATTATATACTGTATTGTCTGAAATTCATTCATTACTCACAAGGGAAAGGAATATAATGTATATAAATGCATACATGATCCGACACTTATGGCGGGCTTGTTTAATCTTTTACCGGGACAAAGATTAAATTTCATCAAACAATTTATACTGTAAAACATATAGGGATCTTAATCGTTGTTGATATTTTTTATTAGATTTGTCCAAATAATCTGTTGTTGAAATGCATATTTCAGATTGTGTTCCAATAAATATATTCTATGTTGAAATCTGTTGTTCCAAATTTTGTTAGATTTCATCTTGCTGAAATGGATATTTCATCAAATACTGTATTCCAGATTGTTGCTGAAATATTGCTGATATCATAAGATAGAATTCCTCTGTGAAGCGTAGTAAACCGATGACAGTATTGAGTGAACACTCACTCGAGTCAGATTCACGTGACTCGTAGCGTATATTATGGGCAGGGAGATCAGTAATTTCTATCGAAAATTATAAAATTAACAGCAAAAGGCTCCTAACGAGATGACAGATAATCAAATGAGATTATATGAATTATAAATAAATGAATATTTACGCCCCTGGCTAAAAATAAAAAAAAAATATTAACAAGGCTTTAGGCTAAAAATCCTACGATGACATGGATAAATAAATAAATAAATAAATAAATAAAACATGGTGCATTTAGTATAGAGTGTGGGGAGGTTCGACTCCTCAGTTAAGGCAAGCACAGCAAGTTGCCTACCAAGTCAGATATTATTTTGAAGATGGCATAAATGGTGGGTGGTTGGGAGGATCAGATTGGTCAAGATAATTATCAATTGGTCCCGCCATAGAAACCGGGTCGACCCGCATGCAATCGGGAAGCAATCCTAAGTCCAACGAGCTATTTTTAGGCAAATTATGTCGAACCTGGTCAGCATTTTTAAGAATATTTTTGACATTTATAACATAGGCATTGCTATAAATTTTATTCCGATAACCCATTTACAGTCATTTTTCATCTGCAATATATATATTTTTTGTTTTTTTAATTTTAGTGGGCCCTATATACTTAACGAAGAATAAAAAATGAGTTTATAGATGTGGGATAAACATTATTTTATTCATAAAAATTATGGCAAAAATGCCTACGGTCAGGCCGAACAGGTTAGATTTTGATTATAAATGAACACATATATGTTTTTTTTTCACTTGGATAATTAAATATGACCAGATCCTACTTAGTTGTAATTATTTTTCTTTAAAATCCCACCCGAGCCTAGCCTAAGTGCGAGCTTGGTTTTGACCAGGTGTAATAGCTCACGAACTATAGCATGGGTTCTACCCATCAAACAAAAAAGATAACCCGATGTACGAAACTGTCAAAATACACGAGATCCAAGGAATGGTCCAACCAATCAAAAAAGAGATTGCTTTCAATATTTGAATTCACGGCTATTTGACTATATACTGGTAACTTTGTTATTACAATACTTCGAAAATATCAGCTGTTATATGTAACGACCCAGAATTTTAATAAGAAAATTAACCATCAAGTCCGATCAACGTAAGTTGACCGGAGAACGAAATGTGAAGAAGTCCGGATTTGCATTAGTAAAATTTCAGTCCGGATTTTCTTATGAAAATTTAGTCCGGAATATTCCTTAAACTCACTTCGGAATTTCTTAATGAAAATGAGTCCGGATTTCCGTGATAAAAGAGGTCCAGATTTCCGTTGATGAAAACAAGTCCGGATTTCCCTTGGTGATCAGAAGTCCGGATTTCATTGGAGAAATGAAGTCCGGATTTTCCTTGGTAAAAGAACTCCGAATTCCGTAGGAAACAGAAGTACGGATTTTCTTGGAAGTTCGGATTTCCTTGAAGAGAAGAACTCCGGATTTCCGAAGTAAAAACGCGTCCGGATTTGCTTGAAAGAAAGCACTCCGGATTTCTGAAGTAAAAGCTAGTCCGGATTTGAAGGAGTCCGGTCACAGTTAAGGAAGAATATTGGGAAGGAGCGACCATGAATATCGGCTGTTCCCGAGACGTGTTGGAAAACGAAATTCATAAATAACCCTCATTGGATAATGTAAGATCACCCTTGGAAAATGAACACTCATAAATGACACCTTAAAAATTAGGAAAAATCATAAATGATGGCCACCTTCTAGCGGGCTATAAATAAGGATTAAGAACATCAGAAAAATGCACCACTAGAAAATCTTAGTAAAGAAGGAGGCCGAAAGCTTAGGCAAAGTAGAGAAGAATTCAGGCAAGATACTCATCCCTATTTTTAAAACTCATGTTTATTTATGTTGCTATGAAAGTATATGATTTCTGTATGAAGTATGCTTTTGATGACTGAAATGCATGTTTAAAGGAAATTCTGTTATGCATGATGATAGACTTATTCTGTTTATGATTGTTATGAATTTTGATAACTTCATGTTTACGGAAAGAAACTTTAGGCCTTAAGAAGAATCATGAATTTCTGTTACTGTATTCTGTTTCTCTGAATTTAAAGCAAAAGACCTCCGACAATTCTTACAGAAAACGATTTAAGAACTCCGGCATTTGTACTTCGTCCAGTTGAATATGGAACTCCGTCCAAAGGAACTACGGCCTCTTTAACAATGTACTCTGTCCCCTTTTGAAAAATACTCCGGTTTTAAAGAAGAGGAACTCCGGCCTTACGTCTTTAAAAGTACTCCGTTCCTTTGTTTTGAAATGGACTCCAGCTTATGAATTCCGTATTTTATGAGCTTCGGATTTTAAACAGAAAAGTACTCTGTCCATGAAACACTCCGTCCCTTTGAGCTCCGGATTTTAAAAGAAAAGCCACTCCGGCCTTTGAGCTTCGGATTCTAAAAGAAAAGCCACTCCGGCATTTGAGCTCCGGATTTATGAAAGAAAAGTCACTTCAGATTTAGAACTTCGGATTTTAACAGAAATGTACTCTGAATTAAGAACTTCAGATTTTTAATAGAAAATGAACTTCGGATTTTAGAACTTCAGGTTTTGGAAGAAAATGAACTCCGGATTTTGAAAAGAAAAGAACTCCGGCTTTGACTAAGGAAAACGAACTCCGGCTTTTGCATGAAATGAGCTCCGGCTTCTGTATGAAATGAACTCCGGCTTCTGCATGAAATGAACTCCGGCTTCTGCATGAAATGAACTCCGGACTATGAACATGAAAAATGACATACGGACAGCAAGTGGAACTTATGACTTTTGAACTTTGATTATTGGCAAATAAAGAATATGAACCAAGAACCGAGTTTCTATTAAACTTGCTGTTAAATATGGATGAAGGATATTGGAGTGACACTCGAGGATGCCTCCTGGGCCACGGGAGGGGACCTTTTGGTGGCATAAGAACTATGGACTATGGCCCCGTATGTCGGGTTAAAGACATTACCTCCCGCCCCGGGGAGCATAATGAGGGGATACAGCTTTAGGTTGTGGGGTAGCACACAACTCGTCATCGATGTTGTCCGCTTCCGTCCGGTCCCTAAAGATTATATGAATTCCGAATGATTTTGATGAAGACAAGATGAAAAGAATATGAACCAAAAAGAAACGATATGATGATTTTTATTATGCTATATTATGATCTATAATTTGAGTATATGTATGCTTGTGTTTTCTGCATGTGAGTATCCTGCTGGGTTTTGTAAGCTCACTCTTGTAAATTTTCAGATGACAAGCTTATGGAGGACGAAGTTGAGTAGAGTCCTATGGTGTAGTTGAATGTTTAAACTGGCTGGAGCAGATTTTTGTGGAGTTTTGTTTATTTTGTTTAAGGAAACTTGTAATATTGATTCCGCTGCTTATGAATGTTAGAATGTTTCCGTGACATTTTGGGATTTATGAAATTATAAATTTTTAGAATGCATCTCAGGTTTGAATAAAGAGAAGAAAAATTTTTATATTCACCTTTTTATCTTTTATTTGAAAAAATTTTGGTTTTGACGACGGCTTTTGATGGTAATAAAAGTCGGGTCGTCACAATTATATCACGATATTTTGAATGAATTGTTTGATGTAAATTGGATAGCAAATTATTCTAAAACTAGTTAGAACACATTATTTACTTATCTAAACACTTTAAATTAGGTAATATCT
>JAODPA010104882.1:0-20562 GCA_025585075.1 Nepenthes mirabilis
ATATAAAATCTTTAATTTTAAAATTCAAATCGGATTCCTAACAACAGCACAGGCACGCCTCGGGCGCCGCTCCAAAATTTTGATCATTCTTCAAAATTTTAAAATATTTTAATTTACTTTCACAACGTCTGAAATACCCAAAATCATAATTAATATTAAAATAATCCAAACGGTACCGAAAATATTACAGAGCGTGCAATTGCTCGTCGCCCAATCAGGTGTCCCATCCCAAGTGGCCCTAGGCTGTCAATATACGCCTAAAGGCGCGACGTTGGGGGTTCTACTCTATGACTCCCAGACCTCAACGTCCAGAAGGAGAAATTAAAGATAATAAGCATCCTCAGAAGTCCCATTGGCCTGACGACCTTGAGGCTCGAGGAGCCACGAGCAACAGGGCCTAAGTGCAGCTAAAGGGCCAACCGAGTCATGAAATGTGGGATGAAAGCCCAAAATAGCATAATCTACATTGCACTCGTGGTAATAGGAGGCCACTTGCCAAAGAAGCTTCAAGTAGCCCCCACAGGAACTTTGCCAACCTAGCAAGGTCACTGTTTGTAATGGGAATTCAGTCGTCACCATCTCTTTGTAGTATCAGGGAATCGAACCTAGAGCCCCGCAATTGAAGTTTTGATCCGATGCTCAACCTAGACCACTTTTGTGTTTTGTTAGGCTCCTAAGGCTCTGAAAATTTTTAGTGTAGTATGGACAACAAGCTAAAATGCCCTCGGGGCCGATAGAGTCCTCGGCCCCATGAATGTGGCATTCCGTGCCAGAAGACGCTACCTTCGCGTCGAGTGAGGTCCCCCTCGGTACCTACAGGTTGAATGTCGGCAATGAGAGCCCAACATAAAAAATCAAGCAATTGGGCAGCCAACGATCAACTGCAAAAAGGCAAGACTAGGCCAGTTCAACTTCACGGACTAGGTCCTTTGGAGTGTAGAGGCCGTTGGCATGAGACTACATGTAAGGAAATGAATTTTATCAATAAAAAAATTTATTCTGATAATTTCAAATCCAATCCAATGATTTAAATTTTTATCTGAGATGCCTCATTAATTTAGGAGATTTATCGCTAGACTCGATACGTAACTGGGCAAGTTGCGGTTGATCAAATTTGTGTCCTGACAAATCTGAATCCAACCTGAAAGCTGGCGAAACTTCTAAACAATGACTTAACCAAACTTTATGATCGAAATTAATATTTAGAAGGACCGAAAGTAGCTAAATTAAATTAAATAAATTGGAAAGAAGTGTAAATTTAGGGACTAATTAATACCAAAATAATTAAGTAATTTTTAATATACCCTTAACAAGTATATTTTAATTAAAATTAAGGGACACATGTCACCTTCTCATAACCCCATACTTAGAAAAAATATTTGAAGAAAGAAATGGAAAAAAAGGAGAAGAGAGGGCCAGCCCTCTCCTCTCACACACCCACACGTGCACATTAGAAAAATAAAGAAATAAAGGAAAGAAAAATAATTTTGTATGAAAATTTTATGGGACACATGACACATAATAAGGCTTAACATGTACCCAATAACACTCTAATTAGAATTCAATAGGTGACTCATGGAGAGGCCAACGACTCACCCCATGCAACGGGTGAGTCATCCTTGAGTGACCAAGGAGTTGCCACCTTATGAGACATATGACAATCTCTAAAAATTTTTTCACTAATTTATTTATTTAGGGGGATAATAAATAAAGAATTCCACCAAAAGAAAGGAGGAAAAATTGGAGAGAAAAAGGGAGAAAGTGAGAGGAAAATCTAGGTGAACTCCAGCGTGGAGAAGTGAAAGGGGCTGTTTGGATAGAAAGCTTCAAGAATTTTTATAAATTAATTAAGGTAAGAACTCCTATCCCTCTTTGATTTATTATTTAATTCTTGATCTTATCTTGAAGTATTATTGATCCAATACTTAAAAAGTTTACCGAATCCATGCTAGAATGAGCAAAGTTAAGCAACATGTCAAAATGAGACTTTGTTGCTGAACTCTACAGCACCTTGCTGATATCCAAAATTTTTCATGCTTCATTTGATCAATTCATACCATGAAAGTTTTACTGGAAATACTTCAAGATGTTGGTTAAATCACATATTTTATTGGAAGAATTGTTCTGCATAAAATCAATCGGTTCGATTGAAAGAAACGAGACTGGTAGACTGAATCGGCTGAAACGCAGCAGTCACTGGTGTTGACTTTGACCTCTATTTTTCCCAAGTTCCAAGTCGGTTTAGGCTCCACAAAAATTATGGAAGACACTTCTTCAATGAACCAAAAGTATGCCATAAAATTGGCATAATTTTGTTGGTTCAAAATTTGACCGGTTTAGGCCAAAGAATAGGAAGTGTCACTGAACCGGCCAGAAGCAAAACCATGCTTAAAGATTAGTGCATAACTTCGAACCGGGCATGAATAAAAATGGAAATTTATATGAGATGGTCCAAAATTTTGTGATGATTTTGGAAATGTAAAGAAAATAATTTTGCATGGTGATTTACCCACTGAAGCGGCCAGAAAATTGAAGACTACCACTGAACCGGCCGCAGCACCAATTTGGCATTTTTGTCAAATCTGGGTGAACCAGCCAGAATTTCATGAATAAATTGGTCATATACATCATGATAAGATAAGAAACTAACCAAATATCAAGTGGATCGATCAATGGAGGGGTGAACCGGCTTCCAAACCCGGGCAAAGAATCGGTTTTGGCAAAAACCGATTTAGCCCTTGGTTCTTGAGTGAGTCAAGGGTCCAGTCCAGGCATGTAAAATTTCTTGAGTGGACCGGCCGACCCATTTTGATATATAATGAATCGGTTCACGTGATAAAATAAAAAAAATTTCATTAAAATGGTCAAACCGATCCATGAACCGGTGAACAGATCAGAAAAATTCAAAGAGCCGAACTGATTGAAAAATTGGTAAAATTAGAAGGTTAATGGACCAGAAATCACTTAATATGACTCATAAAAATTTATTCCGGCACTTAAAATATTTTATGGCATGATATTTTTACGGTACACGATGATATGATTTTTATGATATATGTGTCAAGTTTGTGCATAAGTGGATGCTTGATATGACTATATAAGAATTAATAATTTTCTCTGAGATGAAAAATTTAAGAAAAGATGAAGAAGAAGCTTCCACTATGAAAATTTTAAAAGGTAAGGAAATCGAATCAAGGAGTTTATTTCAGAGGATAGTATTCCATGGCATGTTTTAGAATATTATAGTGTGGATCATTATCTGAATATGTATTACTATGCGATTTGGGCCCCGTCTATCGGGAGATAATAGGTAGTACCATCCTACTCTCGGGATGTAAATACGGAGGTTATGGCCTTTGATTATGTGGAGCGAACACAATCCAGATATTGATCAAACGCTCCGTTAGGTGGTAAGGCCCACTAGCCATGGTTCCTCAAGTTAAGAAAGATAAGAAGTACAGATAATAATAAAGAAAAATATACAAGAAAAAGAGAGTCAATGCATCATAAGAAGGTTTCTAAAAGTATATATGTATTTTTACATGCATTATGATTCCTATTCCTCATTATGAATTATTTTAAAGAAAAATGTACATGTCATTGATTACTATATTCTTGCTGAGTGTTTGGCTCACTCTCTTACTGTTTTTCTTTCCCTCCAGATACCAAGTAGGAGTTCATGCCCGACGAACAAGAATAGGGAGAAAAATCTTAGCTTAGTTGTATTTGAAATTTTGTTGCTCTCTGATGATGTATAAGATGTAAATTTTCTAGGTTTTTGGCTAATGTACAAATATTGATGATGTTTATACTTTCGCAAATATTTTGGTTGTCCTTATGCTTCCACAGAGATCATTATGAGTTTTTTAGCAGGCATCATTCCTGATTAGGATTCTGTGCAATGATTAATAAATGAATCACATCAACATGATAATAAAGTAATGACCTATTAAATAAGAAGTCAGGACGTGACACTACAATCCGGAGCAACCGGTCCCCCTGCTAAAAGAAACCATTCCTAGCTTCGATGATCCTCTGAAATGGGGCGCACGTGCTCTGATCCCAAATCAAATGGTTGGTCCCATGGGCACAGAGAGTCATCCACACTAGCAAGTGCTACGGACAATTTCCCGCCAAGTGTAAGTAAGTCAAATGCATCTATACCAAGTGCTTTAACTGCATTTGTTGTAAGGTGTGACGGACCGGCCATATTCTACCACATACGACCACCATCAAGCCTAACCTTTGCATCATATACAGCATAAATATTAATTAGGTGGACATAAAATTTTTTTTTCTTTTATATATATCATGGATTTCGTACACAGGATCGCTTAAGGCTGAACTCCTTGAGTTGGCCATCACAGTGTTAAGTCTCACACCTGGCTGGCCAACTCTCAGGTTGGTCGACTAAATAAAAAACTTGACATGACATCAGATGCTACTAGAAATATCAACTTCATTCATCCATATTATAATTACGGAAACATGCTAATCATCCATAAATTCTTTTACAGCGGAACTGCTTTACAAATCCTTCTCAAAACATCAAAAGAAATACATAAATTCTTTCACTGATCAGCTCCGGCCAGCTGTGCCGTCATATGACTCTACTCAATTTCGTCCTCCATAAGCTTTTCCTCATCTGAAAAATAGTAAGAGTGAGTTACAAGGCCCAGCAAGGTACCCACATGCAAAAAAATATTAACATACATATCATCAGATCAAAGTAAAGGTTTCATAACATCACTTGGCATACAAAAATCACCATTTTGTTTCTTCTTAAGTTTAGAGTTCCTTGTTCTTGTTCATTTTATTTTGTCTTTAGGAAATCCATAAAAGCCGAACGAAATACTTATCATCTTTAGGGACCGAACGGGAGCGGACAATATCGAGGAAGGGTTGTATGCTACCCCATAACCTAGAGCCATATCCTCTCATCATGCTCCCCGAGGCGGGAGGTAATGCCTTTAACCTGACATATGGGGTCGTAGTCCATAAGCCTTGTGCCACCAGAAATTCTCCCGTGGCCCAGGGGCAATTCTCGAGTGTCACTCAAATATCCTTCATCCATCTTTAACAGCAAGTTTAATGGAATCTCGGTTCTTTAATTCATATCCTTTAATGGCCATCCATTATAGTTCAAAAGTCGAAAGTCATAGAGTTCCACTTGCTGTCCGGATTATATACATTTTCCTTATTCTTATAGCCTTTGTTCTTAACTTCAAACAATTGAAGTCCGTAGAGCCTTTCTTTTAACATACTAAAAGCCGAAGGTCAAAGGTCTTACTTGTCAAAGCCGGAGTTCTTTGTTTCAAAAGTCGGAGGTCTCATTCTTGAAAGTCGGAGTTCTTTCTTTTAAAAGCCAAAGTTTTTTTTTATCGAAAGCCTGAAGTCCCTTTCTTAAAAGCCGGAGATCTTTTTTGTCAAAAGCCGGAGTTCTTTTTCTTTAAGCCGGAGTCCTTTTTTTCATAAAAACCGGAGTTCTCTTTCTTTCTTCAAGCCAGAGTTCTCTTTCATAAAAGCCGGAGTTCCTTTTCTTCCAGGCTGGAGTTCTTTCCTTAAAAATCGGAGGTCTTTTTAACAAAAGCCGAAGTTCTTTTTATCAAAAGCAGGAGTTCTTTTTACCACAAGCCGGAGGTCTTTTCATCAAAAGTTGGAGCTCAAAAGCCGGAGTTCTTTTTTGACAAAAGTCGATGTTCAAAAGCCAGAGTTCTTTTCCAACAAAAGCAGAAGTTCCTTTTATCAAAAGCCGGAGTTGTTTTCAACAAAAACTGGAGCTCAAAAGCCGGAGTTCTTTTTTAACAAAAGTCGGAGTTCTTTTTCAACAAAAGCCGGAGTTCAAAAGCCAGAGTTCCTTTTTAACAAAAGTCGAAGTTCAAAAGTCGGAGTACTTTTTCAAAAAAAGTCAGAGTTCTTTTTATCAAAAGCTGAAGCCGAAATTCTTTTTACTGAAAGTCGGAGTTTTTTATTTTTCTATCAAAAGTCAGAGGTCTTTTCAACAAAAGTTGAAATTCTTTTTATGAAAAAGCCAGAGTTCTTTTTTGACAAAGGTCGATGTTCAAAAACCGGAGTTCTTTTCCAACAAAAGCAGAAGTTCCTTTTATCAAAAGCCGGAGTTATTTTCAACAAAAGCCGGAGCTCAAAAGCCGGAGTTCTTTTTTAACAAAAGCCGAAGTTTAAAAGTCAGAGTTCTTTTTCAACAAAAGCCGAAGTTAAAAGTCGGAGTTCTTTTTATCAAAAGCCGGAGCCGAAGTTCTTTTAACTGAAAGTCGGAGTTCTTTTTTTTATATCAAAAGCCGGAGGTCTTTTCAACAAAAGCCAAAGTTCTTTTTATAGAAAGGCCGGAGTTCTTTCTAACAAAAGCCGGAGGTCTTTTTACACATGCAATAACCGAACATCTTAAAACATGGCCAGACTTCATGCATTTAAGTAAAAACGTCCAAACATCATGAAATAACTGGTACTTTTTTATAAGCAAATAACTTGCCATCATCATGCAATAATCAAACTTCATGCGTTCGAACATCATGAAATAACTGAACATCATTAGTCAGATAAACAGGCATAATATACTTGCATTAAAAACATGAACTTAAAACGGTGAGTACTCTTGCGTTACAAACGTGATCTTAGCAGGGTGAGTACACTTGCTTGGATTGGGTCTATGAACCTTTCACTTGGTTTTGGCTCGAAGTTCTTAACGCCTTCACCTGGTCGTTTGTTTGGCTTTCTATCCTAACTCATGGGGAGGACCATTACTTATAGGCGTTGGGGTCGGTGGTGGTACGTAGGGCAGGTTAACTTCTTGTGCTTCTTTTCTATCAGGGTAGTTGGGAGTAGGTTACCTACTCAGACATGATCATTCTGACTTTACTTTTCGTAAGGGGTTGCTTACTGTTTCGGTTAACTGACGTTGTAGGTCTAGTTATTCTGACTTTACTTTTCGTAAGGGCTTCCTTACTGTTTCGGTTACTGGCGTTGTAGGCATGATTATTTTGACTTTACTTTTCGTAAGGGATTCCTTACTGTTTCGGTTAGTTGGCGTTGCAGGCATGGTTATTCTGACTTTACTTTTCGTAAGAGTTTTCTTATTGTTTGAGTCAACTAGCGTTGACCATTTATGCATTCTTTTAGGGATTTCTATTGTCACAGCACTTTCGACTTTTGTCTTACTTTGATTCGCTTTTAAATGTCCATCCTTTATTTCTGGTAAACTATCGTTGACCAGATTTTTGCACTTCCGATCAACTAGTATTGACCGGATTTCGTTGCTCTTGATTACACATTCCGGTCAATGGACGTTGACCGGATTATGTTACCTTCAACATTTTTCGATCAAACTGGCGTTGACCGGATTACTTTCCTCTTTCCTTCCTTCCGGTCAATTCCTGTTGACCGGATAAGTCTCCTTCTAAGTTCTTCAGTCAACAGCCGATGACCGGGTCACGATTATCCCTTTGCCTCAAAAGATTTGGTCCTTACAATTCTCCCCCTCTTATAGAAATTTCGTCCTTGAAATTTTAAATGCAGTTACTAACCTCAAGAAAACAAGTGGAGATACTTGTTCCGAATCCCTTCGTCTAGTTCCCAAGTTGCTTCTTCAGGTGAGTGGTTTTTCTAGAGTATCTTTATTGAGGGGATTGACTTGGTACGTAGCCTTGTTCCCTTCAATCCAAAATCTACATTGGCTCCTCAACGTAGGATAAGTCCTTGTCAATTGCCAACGGCTCGAACTCGATCACATGAGTAGGATCATGGACATATTTCCTAAGCATTGATACATGAAATACATCATGAACTTATGCCAAGTTTGGTGGTAGTGCTAGTCGGTAGGCCACCTCTCCGATCCTTTCTAAAACCTCGAAAGGGCCAATAAATTGTGGCTTTAACTTTCCTTTTACCCCGAATCTTGTTGTCCCTTTAGATGGCGATACTTTTAGGAATACAAGGTCGCCTTCGTCAAACTTCAATGCAGATCTCCTCTTCTCTGCATAGCTCTTTTGCCTGTTCTGGGCAATCCTTAGATTCTCATGTCTTAACCTTATTTTCTCCATCGTTTCCTTAATAATTTCTAGACCCAAAATTCTCCTATCTCCGGGCTCCTCCCAGTGAATCGATGATCTACATCTTCTCCCATACAAGGTCTCAAAAGGAGTCATACCTATACTGGCCTGATAACTGTTGTTATAAGAGAATTCTGCCAAGGCTAAGAAATTATCCCAAGTCCCTTTCATCTCTAAGATCGAGGTCCTTAGTATGTCCTCAAGGATCTGAATCGTCCGTTCTGTCTGGCCGTCGGTTTGCGGGTGATAAGCAGTACTAAATTTCAACTCCGTCCCCATTTCCTTATGTAAGCTCTTCCAGAACCTCGAAACAAAATGAGGGTCTCTATCTGATACGATAGAGACAGGTTCATGAAGCCTGACGACCTCATTTATATATAGCTGGGCCGGCTTATCACGGGAGTAAGTTGTTCAGATTGCTAGGAAATGGGCTGACTTTGTCAGCCGATCAACTATAACCCAAACAACATCGTATTTTCTTGGCGTCCTTGGTAGGCCTGTCACGAAATCCATGGCAATATCTTCCCATTTCCAACCTGGAAGCGGCATTGGTTGCAATAACCCCGATTGCTTCCTCCTTTCCGCCTTCACTTGTTGGAACACCAGACATTTTTCTACGTACGCTGTGATGTCCCTCTTCATATTCCTGCACTAGAATATTTTCTTTAAGTCGTGGTACATTTTATTGACTCTTGGGTGGATTGTGTACCATGATCTATGGGCTTCCTTAAAAATTTTCTCTTGTAACTCCTTGTCGTCCGGCACACATAATCGATCCCTAAACCTTAATACTCCATCCGGCTGAATGTGAAAATTACTTTGGGAATCTCGGTTTAGATCACTCATGATATTCACAAGGAAGGAATCATTCGCCTGCCCTCCTGTGACCTCATCTATCACCACTGGTTGGACTTGAAGATAAGCTAGAATCATCCGCTTTCCCTTAACAGAACATTGGACGTCATAGTACATTAAGCAGTCCAGCATTTCTATTTGTTTGACCTGCATCCTTACCAAGATATTTGGTCGTCGGCTCAGAGCGTTGGCGACCACATTGGCCTTACCTGGCTCGTACTGGATTTCACAATCATAATCTTTTGGAAACTCAATCCACCTCCGCTGTCGTTTGTTCAGTTCCTTTTGAGAGAATAAATATTTTAAGCTTTTGTGATTGGAATAGACCAATAATCTCTCACCATAAAGGTAATGTCTCCAGATTTTCAGTGCAAACACTACTGCAGCCAATTCTAGATCGTGAGTTGGGTAATTTCTTTCATGATCCTTTAACTGTCGCGACCCATAGGCAACTACCATTCCATGCTGCATTAAGACACAGCCCAACCCAATCTTTGAGGCATCACAATAGACAACCAATCCTCCTGATTCATCCGGAATGGTTAGGACCGGTGCCGAAGTTAGCCGGTCCTTTAGCACCTGAAAGCTCTCTTCACAGTCAATAGTCCACACAAACTTAGCCTCTTTCTTTGTTAGTTGCGTGAGAGGCAAGGCGATTTGGGAGAAGTTTTCCACAAACCATCTGTAATATCCGGCCATGCCTAAGAAGCTCCGTACCTCGGTCACAGAGGTTGGCCGGTTCCATTTTACCACTGCCTCCACCTTCTTAGGGTCGACAGAAATTCCCTCCTTGGAAATGACGTGTCTAAGGAATCCCACTTCTTCTAACCAGAATTCACACTTATTTAGTTAGGCGAATAGGTGGTGCTATCTGAGAATCAGAACAGTAATCCTCAAATGTTCCTCATATTCCTCATGACTCTTCGAATACACAAGGATGTCGTTAATAAAGACTATCACAAACTTATCCAAATAGGGTTGGAAAAGTCGGTTCATCAAATCCATAAATACGGCTGGAGCATTAGTTAACCTAAATGGCATTACTACAAACTCATAGTGCCCATATCTAGTTCGGAAAGCGGTCTTTGCTACATCTTCCCTTCTGATCCGAATTTGGTGGTAACCAGATCTAAGGTCGATCTTTGAGAATTCACAAGCTCCTTGTAACTGGTCAAGGAGGTCATCTATCCTCGGCAGAGGATATTTATTCTTAGTGGTAATTTTGTTTAGTTTTCGATAATCCACGCATAACCTCAAAGTTTCGTCCTTCTTTCTTACAAATAGGATTGGTGCACCCTATGGAGACACACTCGGCCGGATGAAACCTCTATCTAACAACTCTTGCAACTGATGTTTTAACTCCTTAAGTTCAGCCGGGGCCATCCTATACGGCGCTTTAGATACTGGCGTTGCCCCAGGCACTAATTCTATTCCAAATTCTATTTTCTGACTGGGTGGCAGCCCAGGCAATTCGACAGGGAATAGATCTTCGAACTCACATACCATAGGAATCTCTTTGATCAGAGTTCCTTCGCCCTCAGTCACACTAGAGAAGGCTAGGTAAGGTTGGCATCCATTACCAATCAAATGCCAGACATGGAGGGCCGAAATGAAGCAAGATGCTTCCTTATGTTGGACTCCCTTAATGTAGAAGGGCTTATTTCTAGGGATGGCGAATTCCACTCTTTTTTGAAAACAATCAATTTTGGCATGATGCTTTGCTAACCAATCCATTCCCAGGATTGCATCAAAGTCCTTCATTTCTAGCAAAACTAGATTAACAGGCATCACGAATCCATTCGATTCAACCAGACTCTCTGGATACAAAACATTTAAAATTATAGATGACTCTGTGGGCGAGGTGACCATCAAGGGACATCCAAGAACTTGGGGGAGGGTCGTAAGACATTTTGCAAATTCATGGGAGACAAATGAGTGGGTGGATCCTGAATTAAAGAGCACACGATTAAAATTTTCACAGATAGAAAGTGTACCTTCCACTACCTCAGTAGAGGTTTCGGCCTCCTTTGCAGAAATGGTGAACACTTTAGCTGGAATGGAGGACCTAAGTTCTGGAACTGGTTTGGCAAGTGGGCAGTCCTTAATCATGTGTCCACCCTAGCCACAATTATAGCAGACTCCCAACTTTTTATAGCACGGCTTCCCTTCATGCGCCCTCCCGCAATGATCACATGTACTGCTGGACGCTCAGGAAGTCCGTACAGATTGGTCCTGTGCTCCACTGGACCTCGACAGTTTTTCCTTCTTAGAAGGTCCTCCACTAGCACCGGCCCTTGAAGCTTGATTAAGAGCCCTCTATTTGAAATATTCTCCTCTTGCCAGTTCCTTTTCGTAAATAATGGCCCTCTCTAACACCTCTCCATACGTGGCCAACTTTAAAGTTGAGAGATGTCTCCTAATATTATCTCTTAACCCTTGAAAGAATCTTCTCGCCTTTCTTTCTTGGTCCTCCACCATATAAGGAGTATAGCGGGATAGTTTTATAAATTTTGCACCATATTCGGCTACCGTACGAGCGCTTTGCCTTAAGCGGAGGAACTCATCTTCTTTCTCTTCGTGAAGATTTGCAGGGAAGTATTTTTCCAAGAATGATGCTTCAAACATTTTTCAAGTAATATCTACTTCTGGCACCTCGAAAACTCTCTTCTACAATTCCCACCAGTGGTGGTCCTCACCCGCCAACTTATGGGTAGCGAATAGAACCTTATCTCCAGCAGGACACTTGATCACCGCGAACACCTTCTTTAGTCGTTAGTTCCAGGTGTCCGCCTTCAATGGGTCGTGTTCTCCGGAGAATTCAGGGACTCGCTCGTTGGTAAAGCGGTCGTAGACTGATCTCTCTTGATGGACAGGAATTGGGGCGGTCACCGGAGTTGGCAGAGCCAAAGCTTCTATGACATCTGCCATCCTGTCTAGCAGGTTCAAGTATCTCGTCTCTGAGTTCGGAGGGTTGCTAGTTCGGATAGCTCGCCTTCCTCCATTAGACATATCTTCAGTAATGACTTTGATTCCTGAAAAGACCGTTTTGGACAGAATACTAGCCAAAGGTGGCTAACACATAGTACTCCGTCCTCAGTATAAGTAGTGCAAATTTCTTTTTACCCTAAATTTATCTTGCCTTAAGTTTCCGTATTAATTTAGATCAAACTTAAAGCATCTCAGTTCTCTTTGATACCAACTGTGACGGACCGGCCATATTCCACCACATACGATCGTCGTCAAGCCTAACCTTTGCGTCATATACAGCATAAATATTAATTAGGTGGAACATAAAATTATTCTTTTCTTCCATATATGCCATTCGTACATAGGATCGCTTGAGGCCGAACTCCTTGAGTTGGCCATCATAGTGCTAAGTCTTAGACCTGGCCAACACTCAGGTTGGTCGACTGCAAAAAGACTTGACATGACATGAGATGCTACTAGAAATATCGACTTCATTCATCCATATTAAATTTACGGAAACATGCTAACATCCATAAATTCTTTTACAGTGGAACTGTTTTACAAATCCTTTTCAAATCATCAACAGTAATACATCATTTCATCACTAATCAGCTCCGGCCAACTGTGTCATCATACGACTCTACTTAATTTCATCATCCATAAGCTTTGACTCATCTGAAAAATAGTAAGAGTGAGCTACAATTCCCGGCAAGGTATCCACATGCAGAAAAACATTAACATACATATCATCGGATCAAAGTAAAGGTTTCATAACATCACTTGGCATACGAAAATCACCATTTTGTTTCTACTTAAGTTTAGAGTTCCTTGTTCTTGTTCATTTTATCTTGTCTTTAGGAAATCCATAAAAGCCGAATGAAATACTTATCATCTTTAGGGACCGAACGGGAGCGGACAATATCGAGGAAGGGTTGTGTGCTACCCCACAACCTAGAGCCGTATCCTCTCATTATGCTTCCCAAGGCGGGAGGTAATGCCTTTAACCCGGCATACGGGGCCGTAGTCCATAAGCCTTGTACCACCAGAAATTCCCTCATGCCCCAGGGGCAATCCTTGAGTGTCACTCTAATATCCATCATCCATCTTTAACAGCAAGTTTAATGGAATCTCGGTTCTTTAATTCATATCCTTTAATGGCCATCCATCAAAGTTCAAAAGCCGAAAGTCGTAGAGTTCCACTTATTGTCCAGATTATATACATTTTTCTTATTCTTATAGCCTTTGTTCTTAACTTCAAACAATTGAAGTCCATAAAGCTTTTCTTTTAACATACTAAAAGCCGAAGGTCAAAGGTCTTACTTGTCAAAGCCGGAGTTCTTTGTATCAAAAGCCAGAGGTCTCTTTCTTGAAAGCCGAAGTTTTTTCCTTTAAAAGCCAGAGTTTTTTTTTATCGAAAGCCTGAAGTCCCTTTCTTAAAAGCCGGAGATCTTTTTGTCAAAAGCCGGAGGTTTTCTTTTTAAAAGCCGGAGTTCTTTTTCTTCAAGTCGGAGTCCTTTTTTTCATAAAAACCGGAGTTCTCTTTCTTTTTAAAAGCCGGAGTTCTTTTTCATAAAAGCCGGAGTTCCTTTTCTTCCAGGCCGGAGTTCTTTCCTTAAAAACCGGAGGTCTTTTTTAACAAAAGTCGAAGTTCTTTTTATCAAAATCCAAAGTTCTTTTTACCACAAGCCGGAGGTCTTTTTAACAAAAGCCGGAGCTCAAAAGTCAGAGTTCTTTTTCGACAAAAGCCGATGTTCAAAAGTCGAAGTTCTTTTCCAACAAAAGCCGAAGTTCTTTTCATCAAAAGCCGGAGTTGTTTTCAACAAAAGTCAGAGCTCAAAAGCCGAA
Source organism: Nepenthes mirabilis (assembly GCA_025585075.1). Classification (NCBI taxonomy): domain Eukaryota; kingdom Viridiplantae; phylum Streptophyta; class Magnoliopsida; order Caryophyllales; family Nepenthaceae; genus Nepenthes; species Nepenthes mirabilis. The sequence goes on from JAODPA010104882.1 coordinate 13,734, forward strand.
GTTCTTTTTTAACAAAAGCCGAAGTTCTTTTTATCAAAAGTCGGAGTTCTTTTTTAACAAAAGCCGGAGTTCAAAAGCAGAAGTTCCTTTTTAACAAAAGCCAAAATTCAAAAGTCGGAGTTCTTTTTCAACAAAAGCCGAAGTTCAAAAGTCGGAGTTCTTTTTATCAAAAGCCGGAGCCGAAGTTCTTTTAACTGAAAGCCGGAGTTCTTTTTTTTATATCAAAAGCCGGATGTCTTTTTTTTTATATCAAAAGCCGAAGTTCTTTTTATAGAAAGGCCGGATTTCTTTCTAACAAAAGCCGGAGGTCTTTTTACACATGCAATAACCAAACATCTTAAAACATGGCCAGACTTCATGCATTTAAGTAAAAACGTCCAAACAACATGAAATAACCAGTACTTTTTCATAAGCAAATAACTGGTCATCATTATGCAATAATCAAACTTCATGCGTTCGAACATCATGAAATAACTGAACATCATTAGTTAGATAAACGGGCATAATATACTTGCATTAAAAACATAAACTTAAAACGGTGAGTACTCTTGCGTTACAAACGTGATCTTAGCAGGGTGAGTACACTTGCTTGGATTGGGTCTATGAACCTTTCACTTGGTTCTGGCTCGAAGTTCTTAATGCCTTCACCTGGTCATTTGTTTGGCTTTCTATCCTAACTCATGGGGAGGACCATTACTTATAGGCGTTGGGGTCGGTGGTGGTACGTAGAGCAGGTCAACTTCTTGTGCTTCTTTTCTATCAGGGTAGTTAGGAGTAGGTTACCTACTCAGACATGATCATTCTGACTTTACTTTTCATAAAGGGTTCCTTACTGTTTCGGTTAATTGATGTTGCATGTCTGGTTATTCTGACTTTACTTTTCGAAGGGCTTCCTTACTGTTTCGGTTATTGGTGTTGCAGGCATGGTTATTCTGACTTTACTTTTCGTAAGGGTTTCCTTACTGTTTCGGTTAGTTGGCATTGCAGGTATGGTTATTCTAACTTTACTTTTTCTAGGGGCTTTCTTATTGTTTCAGTCAACTAACGTTGACCGGTTATGCCTTCTTTTAGCGCTTTCTATTGTCTCAACATTTTCAACTTTTGTCTTACTTTGATTCGCTTTTAAATGTCCATCCTTTATTTTCGGTTAACTATCGTTGACCAGATTTCTTTTAGCGCTTTCGTTGCTCTGGATTACACATTCCGGTCAACAAATATTGACCAGATTATGTTACCTTCAACATTTTCCGATCAAACTGGCGTTGACCGGATTACTTTCCTCTTTCCTTCCTTCCGGTCAATTCCTGTTGACCGGATAAGTCTCCTTCTAAGTTCTCCGGTCAACAGTCGATGACCGGGTTACGATTACCCCTTTGCCTCAAAAGATTTGGTCCTTACATAAGGTTTGAGTTTTTGAATTCTGTGAAACCATGGTTACTAAGTTAATATAATTGATATTAAAAATATTGGATGTGGGAAGTGGGTCGAAAGGTCTGAACACCGATTCGGGCAACTTGGCCTGGTGTAGGCTTGTGGTGCGCCTAAGTCGTGCCCGAGGCACAAGGTGGGTGCAAATTTCAGAACTGCCACGCCTGACTAGCGCCCGATTTGCACTCGAGCCAATATTCCAGAATGGTCGTGCCCGATGAGCGCTTGAGGTGCGCTCGAGCGTGAATTCCAATGTAGCCATGATCGAGCGGCGCTCGACGGACGCTTAACTGCCAGAGTGGTTATAAGGCGGCACCTGCTCCTTTTCCGCCATTTTTGCACGATTTTGGGTGTGAGAGAGAAAGAGGCAAAGGGGAATGGAAGAGAAGAGAGAGAAGGTGAAGGAGAGGTCCCTAGAGCTTGAATACAGACAATCAGAGTAAGAAAACTAGTAGACACTAAGGTAAGTACAATCTAAGCTTCCTTTATTGGTTGTTGTTTATTCTCATTTATATTGAGTATTATTGTACTAATATTCATCCTAGTTGAGATTTTGAACTAAAAACATGAACAATGTGCATATTTGTTACTTCTCTATGTTTTTATAGTAAGATTTATCAAAAACCACCGTTTATTTACTTGTATCTTAAATATGCATATTATGAAAATTTTCTCTCAATGTTTAGAGGCTAGAAATCTTATTTCTACTTGGTGGTGCTTCAAGTTTAAGAGTTTCAAATTTGTCCCATGTCATTTATGCTTGCTCAAAATATAGTGCATATTTTATTTTATATAACATGTTTCTTGTTATTATTTGAAAATTTTATTTTATCTGCATTATTGATGAATTCTCATGATTAAGAAATAACCAAGGTAAAAATGTACAAGTTTTATAGAAAGGTATTATGGAGGGATATTTTGTAATTAAGTTAATGATTTATAAACTGTTCTCCAAAAGAGTGAGAACTAAGGATGTATGAAATTAAGAGCATAATTCACTAAGAAATTAAGAAGTTAAGAAATTAGACTAAAGAATATTCATCAGATAATATATTTTGGCATGCCTTAATAGATTATAGTGGAAGATCGTTGTCTGTTAAGGACAGCTTTACGGCCAAAGGCCCGTCTATAGGGTTCTATGTAGATGACCCGCCTTTGAGTTTTGAATAGGAAGAAAAGGTTTTTGATTGTGTAGGAGTAAATATAATCCAAACTTCAATCGACTGCTTTTTTAGCTAGTAAGGTCTACTGATCCTGGCCCTCAACAAAAATAAATTTCAGCACGATTTGATAAATAAGAAAACAGAAAGGAATTAAAGGAATTTAAATATATCATGAAAATATTTCTTTTCTAATCATGTTTTATGATCATGTATTCAACTCTATTCCTTCTGATATGTATTTTTATATTTTAAATATAAAGCATGCATGTTTCTTGTTATATATATGTGCCTTGTTAAGTATTTTGGCTACTCCTTTATTGATTTTGCTAACCCTTCTGATGATCAGCATAAGTTTATACCCGATGAGCAGGAATGAAGGATCAGTGCCTAGTTTTAGGGCTTGAGGATATCATATGATGTATTTTAGAAATTATCTTTTATATTTTTGGTACAGTAGTGATTCTTTAGGGAAAAAGGGTTGCAAATATGTATTATTTTGTAATTAAGGAAGTAGACGCCTATTTTAGTTGAAACCCACTATATATTGGATTATAAAATGATTCCATAGGTTGGATGGCAATTGTAGGCATCTTTCCGAATTTAGGTCCGATAAGGTAGCATGTTTTGATTCATTGTCAAAGCCAAAAGGTTGTGGCATATTGTGGATCCTGTGTATATATAGATATTCATTTCAATGAATTTTTATATTATGATTTGTATGTAGACTGACGAACGTTCGGACAGATGATATTCTATAGTCGGGTCTGTCACTGGTGGTATCAGAGAATGGTTCGGGAGATGCCTTATAATTTGGGTTGATTGACTTTGATTTGAGGATTAGGTTGGCCTAATTAGACTCAAAGTATAAGACAAAATCCCTGTTTATGTAGTTTTGTTAAGTTTGGTGCGAGAATCTAATTCCATTGTTGATGTTATGTTGATGGGGATTTAGAATGTCAGGCCGAGGGAGAAGCTTCGGAGCTGGCTCTCGTCCAAATAGGGAAGAGGAATATCTAAACATCATGGAAAGAATGGCTGACATTATGGAGATGGTGGCTTATAGACATCGCCATCCTGAGCCAGCCCCAATCCCTGCTCCAGCTCTAACAAATCCTTAAGCTACAACTTATGACTGATTTAACAATGATAGGGCACCGGAATTTTTGGGAGATCCAGACCCAGCTAAGGCGAAGGTGTGGATCAGAAGAATCGAGAAAATTTTTACCATTATTCGTGGAGGCATGGATCAGAAGAATCGAGAAAATGCTTACCATTATTCGCTGGTCGAAAGAAGATAAGGTGACTTTTACGTTTTTCAAGTTGGAGGGCGAAGCTGACCACTGGTGGTCGATGCAGAAGAAATTTATGGACGTTGATGAGGACCAAATTACCTGGGAATGTTTAAGGAGGTTTCTTTGGGAAGTATTTTCTGACCAGTTTGCAAGTGTAGGAGGACGAGTTCTCATGGCTACGGTAAGGAAATCGGACCGTAGCCGAGTCTGAAACCAAATTCACCGAGTTGTCCTGATACGCCCCGCACATAGTTGATGACCTAGCCAGAAAAGCTAGGAAGTTTCAATCTGGGTTGAGGGACGACATTAACAAGCAGCTGGTCATACACAAGTTGCGTAAGTTTTGAGAGATTTTGGATCGAACTCTTATATTCGAGAAGGAGTTAGAGCGAGAATAAGATTTTGGGAAGAAAGTTGGGAATTGCGGAGGTTCAGCTGCTAGACAAGGCTCGGGGTCAGAAGGACCTCCGAAGAAGACGAAGCTTGAAGATAAAGGGAAGAGGAAGGTGGAGCAGCCATTAGCACCAAGTCCACCGGCGACTGCTAATGCATGTGATTACTAAGGGATGTAACGACCCGAGCTCGAGTTCTTGAATCCGACTGGGGCCATCTAAGTAAAATCTCAAAATTATCCGAAATCATCGATTACACGTCATCAAATATAACATCAAACAATTTAAATGAACTCAATATCATCGCATCACAATCATCTAAAACACCATCAATGGTCATCATAAATGTATCATTAAGTAAATATCCATAATAATAGTAAATAATTTTAATAAATGACATAGATATCCAAAATATCGATCTTCATAAAAAAAATCTAATAAAAGTCGAACAATAACTGAACCAATAATAGAGAAATTTTAGATCTCAATCATGAAAGTCTCAATCTCTAAGATCACCCCTGTCTAGAATCTACACAGTAATGCGATCTTTTTATCCTGATATCAACCTGTCTATTTTGGAGCCAATAAAATAGAAGAGTGAGCCGAATGTCCAATAAGTAAAAATAAACAATAATAGAAGAGTACAATTAAGCATCTCGCACGACAAAGTAATGAATAAAAGTAATAATAGTAGGTAACATATCAACCACTGTCCGAGACTGAATAACATGTCGTGATCATGACCCGAAAGCCATATGAACAACTGGATATCAAGAAGGCAACATGAATTCCACTGAATCCGATCATCAGCTTAATGCGAGGTCACAACCGCACGAATGATCAAAGTCTCTATGGACCTTATTCACCATGGTGAACCAAAGGCCGTGTATTTATGCCCCAACGGTTAGGTAAGTCTCACGAGGTTATCCGGTATCTCCACTACCCCTATAGTCCTCCCAGAGACTGTACCCGTAGCATGATCATGCCATCTCCGATACTCATTGCTAATGATATCCCTGATATCATCATTTACAATCGTAATTAGGTTATAAGTATCCATCCTCAATATTAACGACCTCAATTTCTAGAATGGAATCAATATGGGAAAAATATAGACTACTTCAAGCTCTCATAAACTCCCAATCGTCCGGTTATCGTAGAGTCTTCGTACACTCTCCTTTACTTATCCATAGAGTGATAATAAAACGTACACATGCCAACAAAGTTAACGTGAAGAATAATTTACCGCAATTCATCAATGCTATATAAGAATAATCATTTAACCGGCTATTATTATTTCAAGCATACCAAATTCATATGCATAGATTTATGTAACGATACTCTACCATCAATATATATCAATATACATATACCATCCCTTATACATGTATAAGGGAAATATATATAAATACACTCGCACACACACCCACTGTGCACAACATACACACTGCCTCACGAACACACCCACCGTGCACCGTGCACACAGCAACACACGTACATTTCTACACACACATCCTTACTCAATTACACATACTCTGGGACGCACACACAGTAGCCCACGCTGCTTATCCTCACATAGGCACACAGCGCACACACTGTCGGCAGCACTCACACAGCAGTAGAACACACACTGCACCAAGCACACGCACCCGAGTTGCCACTCAACTTCTCACCATCTCCATCACAGGAATCGCACCATAGAGCAAGAGGCTCTGTTCTCTCGAACGTATCCTGATTCCTACATATAATAAGAAAAAGTCCAAACTTTCATAATTCAACGAGTAAATCAATAGTTTTTATAGTATAAATCCATTAGCTGTTGTGTTCCCATTTAGCATAAGCCCCCAACAATTTTGTCTTCATCGTCTAGAGCCAAGGCTCTATTTTCCCCCCAAATTTCGATTAACCAGAGTAAGCCCCCATTTCCACATAATCGAGACATGAAATGATTTGCTTACAACAAAAGGGAGATTTACTTGCAAAGTAACGGGGGTCTAACTCTTCCTGCAACTGTCGCGTCACTGGACCTAAACGGAAACCAGAAATAGAGCACGGTGCTCTGTTTCCATGACCGTGCTGAATCCTGAAAATCAGGGAGGTGTAACAAGTAAAATCAATGCTTCAAAACTCCATTAGGCATGTTACTAACTCCCAATTCATCCTCAAGCCCAATAGGTCGGTTGTTTCCTCACATGATCGTGGCCCTGTGTTTGGATTCCCAATTGGTAACCCTTGATTCTCACCGGTTTATTCCCGAATTAGAATATGAAATCAGAGATTCGACATTAACAAGAATAAAGGAAGAGTTTATTTTGTAAGGTAGAAATTTTACTTGCCTCAAATTTCTTCTTCACTCTCCAACGTCGGCGGTGGCAACTGCAGAGCATCCTTCCCTCTTCAGTTCATCCTCCCCCTTTCTTAACCCTACTACCGCTTAAATGATGAGAAGAGCCAGTTAGGGTGTCTTCCTAATTTCCATGTGAGCCGGATCCTACCGCTACCCATATGCGCCTTCCTCTTTCCTTTCCCTTCCTCCCTTTCCTTCTTCTCCTTC
>JAODPA010104893.1:0-20556 GCA_025585075.1 Nepenthes mirabilis
AAAAATAAATTAAAAAACGAAAACCATGGCCGGCCCATCTCTACTCAAGCCAAACAACCAAAAAATATTTTATCCAATGCGTTTTTCTTGTTCGACTTTGTCATATTTAATTGACAGGCAATTTTCAGTTTTAGAATTCCAAATGTTTTTATTCTACTTCTAAAAATTACAAAGAACTATATTGTATTGTTTTACTTCTAATGAATTGGAATATAAAATTAGAATTCCAATTCTGCTAGATACCAAACAACTGAATTAAAATCAAGGGTAGAATTTCAATTCCATTTCTGAGTTCTAGAGTCTGATTCCTGCATCAAATGTTAACTCTTACCGATGAATCCTGTATGTTGCTTCTTTGAATCCTCAACCGATTTTCTTTTCCTTAGATTATTTTCTGCATAATTCAGGAGCTTCAAGTGGCATTGGTGCTGAAACTGCAAGAGTTCTTGCCTTACGTGGTGTTCATGTTGTCATGGCGATTAGAAATACAAATGCTGGGAGAGAAGTCCGAGAAAAGATAGTGAATGAATTTCCTGCTGCTAAAGTTGATGCTATGGAGTTGAATCTCAGCTCAATGGCTTCTGTTAGAAAATTTGCATCAGAATACAATTCCTCCGGCCTTCCACTCAACCTTCTAATGTAAGCAGACATTGAGCAATCGTATTTAGTAATTTATTAAAATGACTAAAGGTTACAATCTCATATAATTTTATTATATTTTGTTATAGAAGTTATTTCTTTAATAGGTTTAATATTTTATATGGAAAGAGGGGCATTTATGTAGTTAAGAAATCAATCATGTTCTTGCCTTATAAATGATAGAATTATTTATTGTTTATTGTGGATAAGATAGGAATAGCGTTCTGATTATGACTGTTTTTTCTATTTTGAATGAATGAGGTTTCTAATAACTTCTTATTTGTGCTATTTGAAAAAGACTGCATTTTAAAAAATTAGATTAGATGGAATTTTTCACCCAAAAAATTCTGTAACTCTCATAAAGGAAGAGAGATAAGAGCGAAGAAGGAGAAATTGATTCTAGATTCTTTGAGGAAAAAAATTTAAGTATCAATTTAAGTATGTTATAGATGTTTATTTTTGCGTTATAAAATAGTGAAATAACGTAATTATTCTAAAAATCTGCTAATTGTTTAGATCACATAAAGTTCTTATATCATTGCATCTTAAAATTACTCTCAACAGTGAGGATTTTATCTTGATAAGTTGGATGGCTAAGATTATAAGATAGGTTCAATATATTTTTGCAAGTTATCATAATCCTAGTCATTTAAGCTAACATGATAACATTTTCATTACTAGGAGTATGTAAAATGATTAAAAATGGAATGACCCTAATGGGACTCAATTTCGATTCTATGGCTATAAATATTTCCGTGCTTCTTGTTGCTTCTTGTTTCTACTTCGTTTTGCCAAGATCATCGATGAAAATATCAGTATCGATATCGATTGTGGTCGTATATATCAGACAATATGTATTAGCATAGAATATATCGAAAGGAAAAAAATTTATGAAAATTGTAAACTTATAGGCCGTATCGACCAATATTTAAAAAATCTAACGGTATATCGCGATATATCATTCATACGAAAATATATTATGATATTGTCATGATATCAAAAAATATTGGTATTGAAGTATTTCAATACCAATACATATCGACTGATATGTAAATGTGAAGCATATGCATGTATTAATCTTTGGTTTTGTTAGCTTAAGAAATCTATTAATGTTGTGTTCTTCATTGCAAAGCAACAACGCAGGAGTGATGGCAACACCATTCATGTTTTCTGAAGACAAAATAGAACTGCAGTTTGCCACAAACCATGTCGGTAAGTCCCAATTACAGCAATCAATACTTTCTATATATAAACAGATTGAAAACGAAACAATGAAATATTTGAATCTGGTTGATTCTGTGTGCAATCGAAAACTTATATCACTGGACTACCGAGCTGAGAAGCCCAACACTTCTCCTTGACTAACGTGTTCATGTTGGAATATTTTGTTTTGTTTTACTTTTTAACTTCGATATGCTTTGGACACATTGAACTATTTCATAATAGAGCTATTTGATAACTTAAAAATAATTACAAATCAAATCCCCTGTTGTCTCCTTTTCTCTTCATTATGTGAGATTCGTTAAAATACAATTCATTTATATTAACTCATTACATACAATTCTTACTGTGAATCTTTTTGGGGCAATAAAACAAGAAATATGTATTATAGATAATGTAGTATTAAGTAGTGCTATTTATCTATCATATTATCATACTATTAGTAAACTATTAATTTTAGTTACTATGCCCTGGCTTATTGTGTCATCATTTCAGAAAATTAATGTATTGGTTCTTGTTCATGTCGTATCAGATAATTTCCCTACACTTTGGCACCTTCTAACACTACTTACCCATCCTACAATTTTCCTACATACTTAAGTTAGCCCATCTTGTAAACTTCAGTTGACATTTCATCTAACAAACTAGTTCTTGCAGGCAACTAATGTAAGTTTTGCTTCTAATTTTTTTGTCTACTATCTCCATACCATTTATGCAAATATCAGCCAATACGATAGACTATCAATGCCCCTTGATATCAATATTTTCCGTCACTGCAATAAATATAGTGATGTTTGTATATCAGCCGATATTTGGCTCCGTCGGCATACAATTTTCAAAAAACATTTCAATATGGTATATAATCTGATATCACTACAGACTATCCAGTATATCCGTTGCTGATATTTTCATCATTTCTGTACTCTTTACATTAATGACTTATTTTATGCTAGATGGTAGCCTAATTGTACTCTCATGAACTAGCTTATCTATCTAGCCGCATCTAGAGTTATGATCTAGCCTACCATTCATTGTCGCTGGATCAATATTGTGACATGCAAAATTCTTTACAAATCGCAATCTGGGGGCAAATATTGGCCGATATATAGACAATATCCAGTATACGTTTATCAGTTGAAATTTTAAATATTGTCTAATATGGAACCATTGATGCTAATATCAGCCAATACATATCGGTATCGGAGCGCTATTGATACTAATATTTTTCGATATCGTGATGATATTATGATACATTTTTGTATCGGCCTTTCCAATAAATTTATCGGCTAATTCGGTCTTATGATATTGTGATTTTCAAAAATTGTTTACCATCCAATATATCTAATACCTATACTGATTGTCTAATATATTTGATGCTGTTATTACTGTCATCTATACCGATATCGATACTGATACCGATAATTTTATCCATTGTGGAAACATATTATGATTTTGTATGTCTCAAGAGAGCCATTAATGATATATGTCGGCCTATGTCCATATTGTAGGACATTTCCTTTTGACACATCTGCTGCTGGACAACATGAAGAAGACGGCTTTGGAAAGTGGCCGAGAGGGAAGGATAGTTAATGTTTCATCACAAGCACATCGGTTTACGTATGCTGAAGGAGTTCGTTTTGATAAACTCAATGACAGAGCCGGGTAAATTGATTTGCCTGAACTCTTAGACTTGTCCATAAGTTTGATAAATGCTTGCTTTATATTGCATAAATTTCTTTCATTTATCTGCTTCCCATACAAGCAAAAAAGAAAACAGAAAAGCTTTATTACCTTTTTATGGCATGTAATGACTTTATGGCAGAAATCGTTGCACTACCATTATATAAACTGAGTGATGATTTTGATTTTTCTGCTAAAATTTCTTTCTTGACTAAGAAAAGACATGGAAAATGTGATTTTGTTTTTATGATATTTCCCATCTAGAAAAGAGGTTCGGCTGAGTTTAAAATGCTCGGTGTACAAAGCTCTGCCTATAGTGTGTGTTGTCTGTGGCCTTACCTTTCATTATGCAAAAAGCAGTCAACTCAAACTCATCACTCTAGGTCACACGGTAACAACTCTACCAATTGCGCTAAGGCTCCTAAAAGAGAGAAGGGGCAGAAACTTTGATATACCACAACATTATTGATTGGTATTTCCCCCTATTATTTATCAGACTTGTAGCTGTATGTGCACTCATTTACTTGTACCGAACGATACTGTCACTTTGTTATCATGATGCATCAAAGACTCTGACAGTGAAAAGGTTAATAGTTTAGTTGCATTGTACTGTCTTATATACAGGTACAGCAGCTGGGGTGCATATGGCCAATCAAAGCTCGCTAATATTTTGCATGCTAATGAGCTAGCTCGACGCATAAAGGTGCTGATTTTTGGCTCTAAATCTCAGCAATGAAGTGCAGATTTTGTACTATAAATTAAATTCTTGGAGGTCACTTGGTTTCTTTTTCTTGGTATCTCTTCTCTTCTCTTGTCTTCTCTTCTCTCTGATTACAGGACGATGGAGCCGAAATAACTGCCAATTCTATTCACCCTGGAGCAATTGTTACAAATCTTTTCCGCCATAGCCGCATTTTAAATGGTATACATTTTGCTTCTGGTCTGGCGTCATAATATTGCAATTTGAGTATTTGTTGTTTTCATTTTCCTTTCTATTTCTTCACCTGAAAAACTTGAGGAAGAAAAAAAAAGAGTATACCTAGTTGTGATGATATTCAGCGAAACAAAGTGTGAAGACATGGATGAAAATAACGATATAGGTCGCAACCATGTTAATATTTGATAATAAATATCGATATTGAATATCAAAAATAAAAAATTTTCTATGGATAATAAGTTAGTAAGCAAATATCTCTAAATATTAAGTATATTGGCCAATATATGGCAATATATCGTGTTTTTGCTGCGGTATCAAAGAATATTGATATTGGGAGCCTAATACCAATATATAATGGTCGATATTTTCATTTTATGGTCAAAACTTCTGATTTTTCTCCCCATTTTATCTCCTTGTGGGGTACACACCACAATCATGAAGGAACCATGGATCTCCTACATAATCCCCAATAGTCAACAACTACTTGCTGCCGGATCCACTGGCAATTGTTTGTGTCTTAATGACTACCTGCCAACTGTCCCATTTCGGTGACACTGCCCAGTCTCCAGCAATGGAGAGCTATTATGTGGGTTGAATTTTATATCTATCAAACAGTCGAGATTAGAAGTTAAAAAATAAATAGAAAAAATTATATCAAGCAATTTAAATAGCTATTCGAATTCCATTATCTGTTTTTCAACTTATAACTCTAGTCATTTGGTAGATTTGGAAGCTTTCTAACTGGGAAGACCATAACAACATTTCTAGCAATGGGTTGCTGCCCTTTTTCTCTTGAACATTTCCCCTGAAGTCTTTCCTCCTGTTTTTTTACTCCAAACAGCAATTACAACAGTAAAGTCTTAAATCCCACAGAGTGGGATTGATTATATGAATCCGCTTTTGTTAGTCTACCCAATTCAGTTGATTATCCTCCCAAAATATAAATAATTTTAAATTGATTACTCCCCTATCAAATTTGTCCTGCATTGTGCTCCCGTTACGTTTTGTATTTGGTAGATATCCTTAAATTAATGGAATTGTAATGTATACCTTTTTCTAATATGATCCAGGTGCTATTCTTACCATTGGCAAATACTTCTTGAAAAATATTCCACAAGTAAGTTCTAATTAAGCATGATCGATCAATTTGCTTGTTTTTGCATGATGTTCATGAGTAATTGTCTCATAATACACATGATTTTCATGGAATTTCAAGTACTTGTTTTGGTCTTCTAATTCCAATATCATATGTGAAAAAGCCATTACTGTTTTTCAAATTATCGTTTGCTCGAATAAATCATATTTTGACATATATCTAAAAAGTTAAAAAAAAAAAGTATAAAGTTTTCAATTTATTGCAAAAGTCTTATTATGTTTACGTGGAAATGATTTGCTTAATAAATTAGTATAATTTTAGTGACATTAATAATTGATTGAGTGGATGAGAATTTATAAGGCATCTGAAATGGAGGAGATGAACGTTTATAGTTGCATGAAACTCATATTGTTGGCAATTGGATGGTAAATAATTATTTAAAGTTACAATTTATGCATTGATGTAATGTAGGTGTTTTAAGATAATAGATTTTATATGTTATATTTTTATAATTTTTTGTGAAAATGTTTAGAATATTTAAAAGTCGGTTAATTATTGTAATCAAACTGTTCAAATCTGTAAGAACTATTTTGTATTAGCATATTTTATGATTGGATGGAACAAATATTTTGAAGCATTTCAAGTATCATGAAAATTAATGCCTGATACACACTAAACAAACGTGCCAACTCTCAGTATCTGTGCTTGACCTGCATATGACATGCTCATGTGTGTATTCTGTCCAAAATGTTTACCCCTAATGTGCACCCGAGTTGTGCATGTGCATGTTTTGTCCAAAATGCTCATGCTCGGTATGCGTCCAAGATTCTCACGATCGCCGTTTACACAAAATACTTATGTCTGACGTGTGCCTAAATTGTGAACGTGCATTGGGGCACTAACCTTTTCTTAAAGTTTCAGCATTTGAAGTGCACCTATGTGGCACATGTGTGCTAGGGCGCTGCTTTCTACATGATCATGTGTTTTTTACCTAAATTTTAATCTTCTATATATGTATATTTCCATTCTAAACACTTATTACGCATCGAAAAATAAGGCAAAATGGCAACACTTCAAAAAAATTGCTTTGAATATATGTGAATAGCCATGTTTTTAGAAAATCATTTATTTGTTCTTAAGATTTAGTGCAAAAGTTTTCTCATCCCACATTCCTCTATTATTCTCCATTACTGTACACACCTATACCAACTTGTAAGCATTTGTTGAGACATTAGTGACGTGGTAATTGGGATTCAATAGTATGTACAGATTTTATTGGAAGTAAAGCAATATCAATGAAAAAATTGAGAGGTCTTCGGTTTTGCCACTTGCAATATATCTAAGGAGTTCCTTGGTAGGTATTATGAGTTGAAAGTCAACTAAGGTTTAGTGCATTTGTATCACCCTGATTGTAAGTTGACTTTTTTGACATATTACTTTCGCTAGTTATAAAAATTCGGAGGATTTTATTCGATAACTGTTGGTTATCGAAGTTTTTCTTTATCACCAAAAATCTTATTTTATTTTACTTATTGTTCAATCGATATTATTGCTACTATTTACAAAATATAATTATTTCAATTTACTTTTAGATCTAAATATACTTTACATAAATTGTATATTCTAGTTCATTCTACTTCTGTGATTTTAAAAAGAGTCGAAACGTTTTGAGATTAGGGACCATCTAGTCCTTTTCAATTTGTATTAGAGACTCACCCGGTCCTCGACCCTATCTATATGTGTACTGGTCAATCCCTGTCCATTCTTCCTTACTTTGATAGGAGTAACAGAAGATCTGCATGTGAGTCTTTCTTAAATCAATTGATGAGGGTGTCTGGGGCAGTATGCAATCCGGTTTGACTCTGCCCAGGATTACGAGTAACTAATCTAAAGTCCTATCATTATAAACTAAAAAGGAACTTTATGCGTACAATTGGAATAGTAAGGGGTTACATGCTATTTTCATATTTGTTTTTCCATGAGAAATTCAAACGTATTTTAATATGCAAGACTTTAAAATATGCATGGGCATTTTCAAAATCACTTGTGAAGGAACTAAATTAGTTCAGAATTTGAATTGCAAATGCTCACAACCCAACTTGAGGAAATTAGAATAAAAGACGATAAAACATTCAATGAATTTTCTACCAAACTAAAAGTAGTTGTAAATTCCACATTTAACCTAGGTAAAAATTCTAAAAAATGGGATCGCTTGTTAAGTCTTAATATCGCTTCCTAATCGATTCACACCTAATGTCACAGTAATTGAGGTAAGCAAGGATCTTTGCAAGTTAAAAATTGAGAAACTTGTCAGATTATTATAAACTTATGAATATATTTTATCCTAATCTAGGAAAAATAAATTCATCACCCTAAAATCCATCAAGGAAGTGATTGGTGATGATCCCAATGCAGATTCTCCCAGCAATGAAAATTTTGCCTTTTTTGTAAAATATTTCAAAAAATTTTTGAAGAACAAAAATTTGTTTGATAAACAAAAATAAAATTCAACATCCCTAAAATTGACAAAAAGGATAGATGGGAGATCAAAGACAAAAAACAAAAAATTTCAAAAAGTGTAATATTATGAATGTTAAGGTTTTGAACATATTCGAGCTAAATGTCAAAATTTTAAACATCAACGATGTCAAATAATGAATATTACTCTAAGCAATGATGAAGAAGGGGAAAATGAAAGATGCACCGAAGAAGTGGAGGGTTATTACATGGCCTTCATGACCTCTATGTGAATATTTGACGAGAACTTAGAAGAAATATAGGATCAAACTGATGATTCTGAAAACAAGTCAAAAAATGAGTTTTGTGACCTACAAGACACATATGACAAGCTATAAAACAAACACACCCCTAAAGCAGAAATTAGTGGAACCCGAAAAGAAGAAAATCACTCGTAGAACCAAACTAGACATTAAAAATCAAGACCCTTGAATTGGATATTAAAAATTCACAAAACAATCTATAAACAATTCTCAAGTAGATCTAAGAAATTAGATCGTATGTTGGGTATAAGAAAGGTGGCGGGGAAGAAGGACCTGAGATTTACTAATAACGTCTTAAATGCTAATAGTAATTCAAAAATTGTCTATATTTTAGCCACATCTGTCCCAAAATAGAATGTCATGTCATCAACCCCTTCAAAATGAGGTCAAAATGTCTTAAGATGATTATATTTGAAAAAAAGTACGGATTAAAAGGAGTGATCTTACATACCAAAAGGTAGTATTATAATGACTTTCAATGTTATATGTATTATTTAAATAAAATAAATATTTTTGTGCCTGACCCACACTAAAATTGCACTCATGCACACTCGTGCTCCAGTGCCCTTGTCATGCTTGTTGTATGGTGCACTTGTGCTTGATGCGCGCCCCTCACATGCTCGAATGCATTTTAAGCAAAATGTGCACGTCTAAGGCATGTCTCTCCTGCATTCATGTGTTACTTTACTTACCTGGAGCGCCTGGATCACACTCGTGTGCCAATCTACAATGCCCTTTTATCCTCTTGCATCGCAGCTGAATTTCTCAATTCTCCCACATTTCCTCTCACCTCTCTCTTTATATTTTCTCTCTCTGCCTCAAATGTTCCCTATCTACTCATTTCTTTTTAGATCCAAGGCAAATCTATGGTATGTTTTCCCATCTTCTCTTTTCCTTCAAGCTCTGAGGTCTTCATCCATTGCAGTGACTAAGCTCCACCATGATTGAAGTTTTATTATCTCATTTTGTGAGATTTGTCTCGGTTTTGTTCACATCTTGTTGAGTTTTCTTGTTAATTGTAAGATTTGGTTGTAGATTTAGACTTTTTAGAGAAGTTTTGTCTCAGGTGTTCAGGTTTGGAACACATGATTTTGGCCTTTCTACTTTTAGATCTACGTTTCTCTTACTTAGATCTATAAGAGTTTTCCTTACCATCATCCCATGGTGGACTCGGTTTTGGGGCCTCATCTTCCTTTGTGATTGTGTTCAATCTGTATATTGTACACGCCTCAACACGTCTTGTTTACAAATGGCTAACTCTAAGAAAGCTGCTGATAAACGTCCCCAAAGTGGTGGCCCCTTGGCATCGAACCGCTTCATTAATGTCGCTACTGGGGACCTCTTTTGTAAACTAATGACTTATCGTCAACTCAGTCTTGAACAAGTAGACCTCGTCTCTCTCGATTGCTCTATTTCATCTGTTTTTGTAGACCGACACTGGGAATCTGCCTTTATCAATCTCAACTTTCTATTTGTCCTCCTTGTCTAAGAATTTTATTCAAGCATTCATGATATTGACAATGAGTTAAACTCATTTTCTATTTTCTTGTGAGGGAGTACCCTTTGGATCACTCTAGATGTGATAGCGCGCAGTCTTAATATTCCACAAGTGCCCTATCCCGAATACCCCTGCTCCTTCCATTCTATATCACTGTACGACGAGATTGCCTCTTTTCTCAATGACGCTCCCATAACTTGGTATAGAAAATCATTCAAAACGAAGCATCTCACTCTTAGGAGGCTAGTACTGTATTGGATTATGCTAACTAAAATTTTTTCCATGACACTCTATGCCTCACTCCCTCTCGACAAGACCCTATTTTCGTATGCTCTCCTTGGCAGGAGGTTGATTGATCTCCCCTCTCACCTCTACTTACATGTGATTTCAGCCTTTGTGAGTAAAGAAGACAACAACCGTCCCCACAGTTTTCTTATTCAACACCTAATAATGGGTCTTAGAGTGACCTTTATCTCTCTAGTGTGCCTCTGGCCAAGCCTATTACTCGAACCACAAACCACCTACGAACAAAGCTAAGTGCGTACACACTGTCACTCTTCTGAGCATCCTGACTCAATGGATGCTCCCTATCTAGAGGCCAGGACTTTTCCATTCACTCCTGGACCTTCTGATCCTTCCTTGTCCTCTTGCTCTTCCGCCACAGTTCTCATGGGTTAACTTTTTTGAATATTTGATCAGCTGTCTAGGATTTTAGTGACCAAAGATCGGTTAGAGTTTCATGTCCTCAAGGGTTTTTCACAGATTAACACTCGGCTGGATGCCCAGCAAGCCTACATGCAGGAGAACTTTGACCGGATATCTATTGAGCTACGTTCCGTGCAGGAGAATGTCCATTTTGATTCCAATTGATACTCTTTCTTTGGTCATTCGTGACAAAAAGGGAGGGTATTATATCCTAGAAACATAGGTTGAGTTATCTCTTAGGGGGAGGAACATTAAAATAAAGGGGGAGTGTAATAAAAGAGGGAACATAGACGGAGGAACATGAAAATACAAGGCAAGTTCAATAAAAGAGGGAACAATGAGAAAGGGGGAGTAGAGTTTGATTTCTTTATGACAATGTATCATTGATTGTGTATATATGTATTTTTTATTCAATCTATTGCCTTTAATTACATGTGTTCCATATATACTTTGCCTACATTACTATTAGATATTATTGCGTATATTTTGTATATACACTAACCATGATTGAATAGTAACAATAGGAGCTATTGTCCCTATAGTTCAATGTTTTCGTGTCTTTCATCTTTTATCTAGAAGTAAATTTTTATATACACGGATTCTATTTCAATAGTATTTGAATTTTTTATCCATGTTTTTTTTATTTTTTTATTTTTATATGAGGGGTTTTGTTACAAAATTGTTAAAGTAAGAGATTGTTAGGAATATTTTGTAATTGGTATATTCTGTGGTTGGATAGAGCAGGTATTTTGAAATATTCTCAAGAATCGTAAAAATTAATGCCTGATATACATCAGATGCTCACGAATATGTTGACTTTCAGTATCCATATGCTGACTTGTGCCTGACATGTGTATGTGTGTATATATCTGTCCAGAATGCTTATGCCTAATGTACGCAGACCTACGCAGGTGTGTATTTTGTTCAGAATGCTCACACCCAATGTGCCTCGAGTCGTGAATGTACGTATTTCGTTTAGGATATTCGTGCTTGATGTACACATGAGAGGCAGACGTGCAATGAGGCACAGGTACCTTCTTAAAGTTCCTGTGCCTTAAGCACGCTTATGCAATGCACATCTGCTGGGACACTGCTTTCTATATAATCACGTGTTTTTGACGTAATTTTTTACTTTTTCTATATATATCTCCCTTCCAAACACTTATTACTCACTGAAAAATAAGGCAAGACGGCTGTACTTCAAAAGTCTTGCTTGAATACATATGAATAGCCACATTTTAAGAAAACCATTCATTTGTTCTTGAGATTTAATGTCAAGGTTTTTTCATCCCATATTTTTCTATTATTCTCCATTGTTGTATATACCTGTTCTAACTTGTAAGCCTTTGTCGAAACATTAATGATGTGAAAATTGGGATTTAGTGGTATGCTGAGATTTTATAGTACGTGAAGTAAGGTTAGTAAAAAGACCAAAAGGTATTTAGTTTTGCTGCTGGTAGTAAATCCAATGAGTTCCTTAGTAGGTGTTACAAATCATGAGTAAATTTGCTAAGGTTTAGTACGTCTGTACCACTCGGGTTGTAAGTTGACTTTTTAGAGTATTACTTTCACTAATTGTAAAAGTATTTTATCTGTTCAGAATACCTACGCCTGATGTAAGCCTGATCTGCGCATATGCATATTTTATCTAGAATACTCACGCCCAATTTGCCTCGAGCTATGTCTGTGCGTATTTTGTTTAGAATACTCATACCTATTGTGTGTCTGAGACGCGCATGAGTGCTGTTTATATAAAATACCAACGCTTGATGTGCACATGAAAAGTGGACAATGGAGTGTGGTCACCTTCTTAAAGCTCCTGCACCTTAAGAACGCTTATGCAATGCACATCCACTGGGACACTGCTTTCTATATGATCACATATTTTTGACCTAATTTTTAACTTTTTCTATATATATCTCCATTCTAAACACTTATTACTCACCGGAAGATAAGGCAAAATGGCTGTACTTCAAAAGTCTTGCTCGAATACATATGAATAGCCACCTTTTGAGAAAACCATTCATTTGTTTTGAGATTTAATGTCAAGATTTTCTCATCTCACATTTCTCTATTATTTGTTATTGTTGTACACACTTATTCTAACTTGTAAGCCTTCGTCGAGACGTTGATGGCGTAGAAATTGGTATCCAGTAGTATGCGGAGATTCTATGGTACGTGAAGTAAGATTAGCAAAAAGACCGAAAGGTATTCGGCTTTGCTACTGGTAGTAAATCCAACGAGTTGTTTTGTGGGTATCATAAGTCGGAACTAAATCGGTTAAGGTTTTGTACGTCTATACTACTCGAGTTATAAGTTAATTTTTTTACAGCAATACTTTCACTGGTTGTAAAAACTCAGAAGGTTTTACTCGATAATTGTTGGTTATTGATGTTTTCTTTCGTCACCAAAAGTCTTGTCTTATTTTACGTATTATTCGTGTCTATATTGTTGCTACATTTACTAAACATAATTATTTTAATTTACATTTAGATTTATATATACTTTTTATGTATTATATATTCTAGTTCTTTTTACTTTTGCGATTTTAATTAGTGTTGAAGCATTTTAAGATTAGGGATCCCTTAGCTTTTTTCAAAATCGATTTAGTTATAATTTTAGTTTTTGTCGAAGCAATTTTGGTCAAATAAGGGTTCACCCCTAACGTGGCCTATATTTGATATTTATTGAAATTGGCCAAATATTACAATCATATATAATTTAGTTGATTTCGCACTCAAGAATTAATTGGAGAAATTGTTTCTTCTTTAGGCTTATTCTTTGATAGAAAGAAAGCCTATCAAGCAGTTAGGAAACAGGCCCTCTCTACTAAGAGTTGTTACGGTCATTCCAGTGCGGTGGCTCTCGTATTTACCCAACGACCTTGATTAGAAGTCGGGTGGAAGAATATTAGAGATTGAATAGCCATTCGAATTATTTACTATAGTCTTCACAATTCATCAACCCAACTTCTAATTTTAACTGTTAGGTGGATATAAAAATTTTTCAGCTCCTATCCACACACTTAATCGTAGATGTAGTGACCATAGCTGCCCAGATAGAGGGAGGAAGAGAGGGAAAACGTTACGTGAAAAGACGATCATCTTCCCTGTGCCCACATTTTCACAGGCCCTTGTCTCGTTAACGGTCTTAATAACCAAGCTTTAAGTCTCTCAGCTCTACTGATCTTCTGTAAACACAAAGAATCAATGTTGATCTTTGGTTTGTAATGAAGAATTCATAAACTTCTACAACACAAAGCTTTAAGTCTCTCAGCTCTACTGATCTTCTGTAAACACAAAGAATCAATGTTGATCTTTGGTTTGTAATGAAGAATTCATAAACTTCTGCAACAGATGCGATCGGCTCGGTCCTTAAAGGCGTACCCATTTCTGGGCTTAATTTGCATTCTGATCACCTCATTTTCTTTTCATAGGGGGCGGCAACAACATGCTATGTGGCTCTCCATCCTCAAGTAAAGGGTGTGAGCGGCGAATACTTCAAAGATTCTAATTTAGCGAAGCCGAGCTCGCAGGCCAGAGACGGTGCAATGGCTCGGAAGCTCTGGGAATTTAGCTTGAATCTGATCAAATAATTGGAAGATGGTTTTGTTCATCAGGTACTAAAGCTATGATTACTGCTTTTGGGCATGAGATTGATGGAAGAAGAAGAATTGATGCTCTTGATGTGTTCTCATCGGTTAGTTCTCTAATCGGAGTTGCTGTATGACATTTTGAATTCTATCGATTCCTTCCCTGGCCCCTATATCAGATATGAAAATGCTGATAGAATATTTGATTTTTATGAACTTTTTCCTCAATTGCCCTCTCTGAAGCTGTAGTCTAATTTTTCTGATTTTGAATCTTATTTACAAAAAAAAAAAAGGTAAAATTAGTCATATAATCTCATGTGATAACTTGCTATTTTACCCGAATAAATGTTTGGATATGAAATACGTACACAGCCTGTATGGATGAAATAAACCTGAATTTTCTGTTAATTGTCAATGATTGAATCTCGTGAGAGTATAAAGAGTAAAATATGTAATTGAGCAAATAATTTGGGTAATAATATTTATCGGGAAAAATATTTATCTATTGAGGAAAAAAATTATGAAATAATTTCTGAATAAATTAACTTTAATGTGTATAGTTACAATAGCCCTTTCTGAGACCCTTTTACAGCAATCTATGTGAATAATTGATTGAATATGTTGCATTCCGGGTCCACAGTTATACGGATTATGGAGCCTTCAGATTTCTCGTTGTTCTGAGGTGATCTCGAGCGAATTCGGTCTCTGTCTCTATAAACCTGAGACCTGCACAACATAACTAATAAATAAAAGATCAGAGATCCGACGAGGTTTTTTCCACCGAAAATACTCCAACGATCAAATCAGCAGACATTCCGCAATGAATGGAAAGGGGGGTTACGCACACGTAGAGGTGTGCAGAAGTATGCAATGAGCGTGTAAGGAATGCGTGAATACAAGAATGAGAGATTGATGAGCGGATGAGGGAGGTTTGGCTCTCGTAATGTACCATGGCGGGTGGCGAACTGTGGCGGCCTGTGTTAGGTTGGAGAAAAACGGTCGCTAGCGGTGTTCGTGAGAGCTTGCACATGCAAGGGCATATGCCTCAGTGTCAGACTGTAGTTTTTTCCGTCGCCAATTAATCGAACTGATCGGAGTAGGGTGCAAGGATTCTCTTTTTTTTTTTTCCAAAGTGCGCTTAGAGTGCCTTCTGTATTCGCCGAGTGGTTTTTTCTCCCCTTTCCTCTGTGAACGAGAGGGGAATTTATGGCTCCTCCAGTTAGAGCCCTTGGTGCGAGAATCTTCCTATAGGGATCCGTTGGTCGCTGATCGTTGACGATAATCACCAGTACGTCAGCTGTCGCCTTGCGGTGGCAAGCAAACCACCGGGCATCACAGGTCACGCTTGGTCTGCTTCCTGCGCCGGGATTGGTCAAAGAGCTGTAGGTAGCGGCATGAGTCGCGGCTGACAGCGTTGACCCTCCTCCCATTGACTCGCTCTCTCTGTTGCCTGTCAGCTGCATTAATGGGTTGCAGGCAATTTCTATTGGGCGCGTGCTTGGGCTGCCACGTAGGCTGATTCTGGATGTGGGCCGAGTCTGCCACGTGGGCCATTGCTCCTTGGACTGGGCTGAGAATTCTCTTGCGCCTCCATATCGGACCCAACACTAGCCCCCAATGCCTGGGTCGACCTGTGGTCGCGGCTTAGCATGTCCTTCTGGGTCTGGTTCGCAGTTGCTCAATGTTCCTCGAGATTTGCTATCGTTTGTCACCTTCTGGTTTCGTTCCTTCCCTAGGCGGAGGCGCAGGCCTTTATGACGCTGTGACGATTCGCTGGGAAGGAAGGATTCACACGCCTGAAGTTGCTTCGAGTCAGGCACCTTCCCTTTTTTGTGAATGACGATCGTTGGGGCACGCGCCTAGTTAACTTGTGCCAGGGCGCCACCTTGCCTATAAATAGTGAGCACCTTCAGCTGACATGACTCATCCCTTGGCTGATTTTTATCGGAGCAATGCGAAGACTTTAGTGTGTCTTGCTCGTAGCGGGAGTTCGCGAAGGAATCGGATGGACTAGCTGGAGAGCTGGGGCTTCTGCCGAAGACTGGACTCATGCCCTTTCCTTGGGCAATCCCTCATGCTTATGAGGGTGGCTCGGCCACTCTGCTATTGTCACATGCCTCCCCCGGCGCCACGGTGCTTCGTAATGTGCAAGAGGATCCTGGCGGAGCTCTTGCCTCTCCATGTAGTGCGTCGCACATGGTCTCCAGTTCACTTGAACTGCTTGCCGGCTAGAGAGGAGGTAGAAATAGGAGCTCCAGTCGAGGGGAGCGCAGGTCCTTTCCCTGCGTCCCCGCCGGAAGCTCCTCAGTCGGGTGTTGGTCTGCCCTTGCGGTTAACCATAGGCTCACCTGCGGTAGTTGACCAACACTTAGCTGCTTTGGGCTGGTGTGGATCCGCTTGTTGTGTTACCGTCCGTGGTAACCTCATGCAAATCACATTCATCAAGCTCCCGGAGCAGCGACTCGAGGCTGACCCCTCGTGCCGCTAGTTCTTCTCCTTTCTTATATTTTTACTGTTGCAAATTTTGTACTTTATAGAAGGATTTTGATTAATAAGAGAAGTAGGCCCTTTGTTTTTACTATTCAGTCTCATTGCATGCATCTTCCCTTACTGACTGCTTTTTGGACCGTACCTTGTGGGTAACCCTCTCCTTCTGTGGCGTTGCACCCCATTTCGTGCTTTTGAGCATGCTCGAGTGCTTGTGGCTGGTTTTGGACCGTTGTTATCCCTCGAGTCTGGAAACAGACTATTGGCGGGATGACATGGCAGGAATGAACTCCTGGCGGCCAAGGCTCGGGAAGCTCAAACGCTATCAGTGAAGGTCACATCCGTCAGGTTGCCTGATGCATTAACTGCGCAGGAGATCAGGGGGCGTCGCATCATAATGATCTGCCTTGGAAAGGCATGACTCTTTAGGGACTTGCCACGTGGAAGGTATGGGTTGGTTTCTCTGGCCACACTTCTTTGGAGGCTTTTGGGCTATTTAAACTCCACGATTCCTTCCAGGAGTTCTGCGCTTCGTTGTTGCGTTGAGAGTGTGAGGAAAAATGCTGTTTTTGTCTTTCTTCATCCCCTATGGAGCATTCATCGTCTTCGTCGGAGCCTGAGTCCTCTTCCGGAGAGTCTGCAAGAGACGTGCATGCTTCGTGGATTCATGACGACGCCGTGCCTGCCGCAACGGCGGTAGGAGACAGGGGTTCAGAGACCACCGTGGTCGGACCTGTGAGGTTCTTGCGAGCCCCTCCTAGCTTCAAGATGGAGGGTGCATCCGCATCCTCGCGGGGATTGAGGCCCGGGAGGAGAGATCTGTCATTCCAGCAGGTAGCCCTAGCTATTGAGGGCTGCGAGGCCCGGGTCCAAGCTCTGGTCAGGGAGGTCGAGCAGGTAAGGGCCCGTGCCGTGCACTTCGAGAGAGCGTGGTCTGAATCGGAGGCACGGGCGTGCGGGCTTGCTGACGCTAACGTGCAGGCGCGAGGCCTCATCCTGGCTGTCTAGGAGGAGTTCTAGCGGTTTCGGGTGTACTCCGGAGAGGAGCTCGCGCGGATAGGGGCTAAGTTGAGGTCGAGGCTTAGGCCGGAGGAAATGGCCCCTGCGCTGGAAAGGAGGTTCCAGGACGTCCTCTGTCTCAGTCGTAGGCTTGCCAGGCTGGAGGAGTCGAACTTCCATGTTGGCATCCTGGATTCTCGAAACTCGAGCATCCGAACCCGTTCCCATCTGAGGGAATTTGCTGCTCCGGGTTCTCCAAGTCCCAGTGGGGACTCGCTTCTCCTTGCATTGATGAGGTCGCGTAGCTCCATGCAACCCTACTGGCATTGGTGGATTCGTCGGTGATGGCGACAGTCCTGGCGGGGTGGCCGCGTTGTCGGAGCCTGCGGCCGTTGTCCCCCACTCGCCGCGGGAGTTGCGGAGGTTATGCCGCTCCGGGCTCCCCTCCCGCTAGTCCCGGCTAGGGTGGCTTTCAGCCTCAAACTGGGCCCTACTGCCGGAGGCCGCCTAGGCCTCAGCATCATCAGGCCGGTATGGTCTTCCCCTGGGGGCTCTTTCATGACTCCTTCCTCGCTTGGAGGAGGACGCTTGTGATGATGGGGGAGGAGCGCCCATCCACGGTGTGCCCGCTCGATTGCAAAGGGCCTAGATCATCAGCTTCATATTGCCCATGTCCGCCGCGAGGCGATGGATATCGGGCTCCGGATGGGTGTCTACCTACTGAGGGGTTGTCGCTACGAGCGATTGCTTCTCTTGTTGGGGCACTCGCTTGTACCCTTGTGTTAACCATTTTGCTACAAGAGGTTGAGTTTTGAGAAGGAGATGCTAGGCTTCTTGTCTCGTTCCCACAGACAATGCCAATGTTGCATCCCGGGTTTGCGATTGTACGGATTAGGGGGCCTTTAGATTCCTCATCGTCCTGAGGCGATCTCAAGCGAGTCCGATCTCCATCTCTATAAACTGGAAACCTGCACAATACAACTAACAAACAAGATCTCAGAGGTCCGGTGGGATTTCTCCCATCGAAAACACTCCGATACTCAAATCAGCAAACCTTCTGCAATGAACGGAAAGAGGGGTTACGCATGCTTAGAGGCGCGCAGGAGTATGCAGTGAGCGTGTAAGGAATGTGAGAATGTAGGAATGGGAGATTGATGAGCAGATGAGGGGGGCCTGGCTCTCGTAACGCACCGCGGTGGGTGGCTAACTGTGGCGGCGTGTGTTAGACTGGAGAAAAATGGTAGCTGGTGGTGTTCGTGAGAGCTTGCGCATGCAGGGGCGTATGCCTCAGTGCCAGGCTGTAGTTTTCTCCGCCGCCAGTTGATCGAACTGATCGGAGTAGGGTGCAAGGATTTTCTTTTTTTTTTTTGCGAAAGTGTGCTCAAAGTGCCTTCTGTATTTGCCGAGTAGTTTGGGGAATTTATGGCTCCTCCGATTAGAGCCCTTGGCATGAGAATCTTCCCGCAGGAATCCGTTGGTCGCTGACCGTTGACGGTAATCGTCGGTGTGTCAACTGTCGCCTTGCAGTGGCAGGCAAACCACCGGACGTCGCAGGCCACGCTTGGTCTGCTTCATGCGTCGGGATTGATCGGAGAGTTGCAGGTAGCGGCGCGAGCCACGGCTGGCAGCGCTGACCCTCCTCCCATCGACTCGCCCTCTCTATTGCCTGTCAGCTGCATTAATGGGCTGCAGGCGATTTCTATTGGGCGTGTGCTTGGGCTGCCATGTAGGCTATTTTTGGATGTGGGTCAAGTCTGCCACATGGGCCATTGCTTCTTGGACTGGGCCAGGAATTCTCTTGGGCCTCCATATCGGACCCAACAGAATATAAATTTATGATATTTAATAACCCATAAAAGAATAATATAATGAGAAAATGAGTAATCAATCGATAATGTATCTTAAAACCAAAATTAGAATAATATTTTTTAGCTCGGAAAAAAATAAAACTTAAATTAAACCATAATCGGATGTCAGAAGTGTTCCTCTTTTTTCTGTTCTTTCAGTGCACACCTCGTGTTAAACTTATTTCAAATCCATCCTAAAATTATATCATAAATTTTTATGTCAACATTAGTATATGTGCACCATTCGGGTGCAAATTAGACCTGAATCTTAATAAAATTGCCAAAAATAGAGCATGTGTACCCCATATATCATGAATATTTTATTTTTTGTGTAAATTTATCAGTATGAATGAACAGATAAATTATACATCATCTGTGGAGATTCCAAAGAATGGTCTTACATATAAAGAATAGATTATAAGTAAATATAATTTGGTGGAATAATTTATATTGCTCTAAATTTTTTCACACTTAGGAGGGAGACATGTTGCCCTACCCTTATTAAAGGCTTGAAGAAGTAAAGATGAACATGGCTTAACATGTATCTTTTAGCCTGGCATGCCAGAAGGTGGGACCATATGGGGCCCAAAAGAGTATCAACTTTTATCCTCAGTGGGCAAACTGAATAGTTGTGGGGTTTTATATAAACTTGAATCACCTTTTTATTTGAAGTGGAGGTAACATGATATAAGGTTAGAACTCAATATTTTTACCTGAATCTTGTGTACTACAAATAATAAATGGACTTGAATATTATTTTTTTAAAAAAAAGCTCTTTGACGACTATATTAGTATGTGCTCAAGCTCGGTAAGAGTGAGAAAATTATTGACCCTTGGAGCTCAATTACAAGGCTCCCGTGTTAGACTAATGAGAAGTTCATGCGAGCTTATATAGTAAAGTGACACCTAATATGCACTATCTAAAATTTATCCACCAATAGTAGTATAAGTGTCCGCATGCTTGTGTCAATTATTTCACATGGAAAAAGGAGGAAGAATAAAGAGAGAGAGAGAGAAAAAGGGGATAAAGAAGATTTTTGAATGATATTTTATCTGATTTGTTAGATCAGATGTA
>JAODPA010104904.1:0-20555 GCA_025585075.1 Nepenthes mirabilis
AATATATTTTAACATATTAATTTATAAGTGAAGGTTATTGCCAAATATATACCAGCCAAAAAGTTGTGTTTATCCTCATTTGTAGGGTTTAATATGTAACAAATCCACGAGCGAGTTTTGAATAATGACAAATGATCCAAGCTATGGGGCAAGAATCTATACCATGACTTTTGATATTCACTCATAGTTGGTGAGGATAAATACTTGACCTTAACACTAACCGTTGGTTTCTTAATTTTTGGTATTTTACATTTGATTTTTGTCATTGTCCTTATCTAATTTTTGTCATGTACATCCTCATACATACACACACATATACTTTGCTAAACTTTATACTCACTTTTATCATGTTTCATCACCTTTTAAATTAGCATTTTAAATTAGCAAGCATGGATCATTATAGAGTTTCAAAACCTTTAGAGTTATCTATAGGACTAACTATTTAAAGTTGGTTCAATTATATTTTGGAATTGTAGTCGTGATTTGTAATTTTCAATGGCACGGCATGACACCCTTTGACCGTCATACAAATGAGCATGTTTCGGAGTTTTTGGAAAGCCCAACCCCATTAAAACTAAGAGCTAGATTCACAGAGTGGAAAGTGTTTGAAGTTATTAATTATTTTGAAGATGAGAAAGTCAAATTTGTAACTTACAAGTTTAAAGTTGAAGTGTACAGATGATGAGCAACGCAGAGGAGAATCTTGGGTATGGAGACTAAAAAAATTCCATTGAATGTTTTTTTGGAGGCATTTATGGAGAAATTGTTCCCAACAAGTGTACGTGATATTAAAGAGGATAAATTCAATCACTTAAGGCAAGGTAATTAGACAGTGGCCAAATATGACAAGAAATTCACAAAATTGTCTCAATTTGCCCCACATGTTGTGGTTGATAAGGCCAAGAGAGCCCGAAAATTTTTGCAATGGCTCTAAGATTCAATTTGAAAGAAATTGTCTCAATTTACCCCACATGTTTTGGTTGATAAGGCCAGGAGAGCCGAAGATTTTGGTAATGGCTCCAAGATTCAATTCAAAAGTAGTTGGTGTCACTTCGACTAACAACCTACAGTGAAGTGCTTGATCAAACCCTACTCATCGAGTAAGAGTAAAAAAATAGAAAAGTTCTTAAAGAATAAATCAACAAATAAAGGCCAGAGCTCGAAATCTGGAGGATCCTAATTTTAAGTCCAAGGCATAGGAGAAGGGCAAGACAATTGGAGTCAAATATTCGTCAACAAAGCCTCAATATACCAAGACGGTATGAGAACATTATGGCAAGAACCTTTAGGGGAGAAGATGCTAATGGCAAAGTGGAACTTGTTTCAATTGTAGTCA
Organism: Nepenthes mirabilis; assembly: GCA_025585075.1. Lineage (NCBI taxonomy): Eukaryota > Viridiplantae > Streptophyta > Magnoliopsida > Caryophyllales > Nepenthaceae > Nepenthes > Nepenthes mirabilis. Next base: position 1,337 of record JAODPA010104904.1, read on the forward strand.
AATTAGCTATATAGTGAAGAACTGTGCATTTCCTTCAAGGAATATGTAAAGAAAACTCACTAATCCATGGAAGACTTTCGAAGCAATGGCAAAGCACACAAGTGTCGATCCATCAATGATTTAAGGTAATATACAAATTTTTTGACTCTATAGCTATGTGTTAATTAATCTCGAATCTACACATTCATTTGTGGCATTGAAGTTTGTCTATAATTTGCATGCATCCGCTCAAATTATAAATTTTACCTTAATAGTGTCCACTTCGGTGGATAAATCTTTGATAATTGATATCATGTATCCCCAATGCTTGGTTTGAGTCAATAGATTTAATTGTTGGCTGATTTAATTTTGCTATATATGCCCAATTTTGATATTATTTTGGGAATTGACAGGTTGGCATGTTAACACACGAGTATGGATTGTTTTAATAAGACAATAACGTTAGAACGGAATCAACTAATTTGATATAGGCTCTATATGCAAGCCGTTTATTTAGAGATGGGTGCAAAACTTATTAGGCCTATATCATTACTACAAGAAGTCATAACATGTCCATCAAGTAAATTTCGATAGTGTGTGAATTCAAAGATGTTTAACCCAAAAAGTTGCCCGATTTGCTTTTGAATCGAAATATTGCATTTGCCATTGATATGATGTTGTGATCTGCACTAATCTCAAGGACTTTTTATACAATGTCCCTGTCTAAATTGAAGAAATTGAAGTTAAAACTGCGAGAGTTATAAGAGAAAAGATTTATTCGACGAAGTGTATCACTATGGGAAGGCCATTACTTTTTGCAAAGAAGGATGGATTAATGAGGTTATATATTAACTATAGAGAGTTGAATAAAATTACAATCAATAATAAATACCCTCTACTAAGAATTAACGATATATTTGATCAATTGTAATGAGCACAAATTTTCTTCAAGATAAATCTCCAATTGGGATATGATTGAGGATCAAGCTTGATAACGTATCTAAGATGGTGTTCAAAATAAGGAATGACCATTATGAGTTCTTGGTAATGCTATTTAGATTAACGAATGCATCTGTAGCATTTGTGATCCTCATAAATCGGGTTTTCATCCTTATCAGGATTAATTGATGGCGGTCTTTATTGATAATATGTTGATTTGTTCGATGATTTTGGAGGAGTATAAAGTTCACCTGAGAACCGCCTTGTAGATTTTAAGAGATAGGCAATTATTCACCAAGTTAACGAAAGGTGAATTTTGGTTAGAAAAAATTTTATTTTTAGGGTACATAATTTCCAGGGGAGGAGTATCGATAGATTAAAAGAAAATTTTAGCAGCAGGTGATTGGGAATGACCAACAAATATTGTAAAAGTTCAAAGTTTTCTTGGATTAGCAAGATATTATGGACACTTTATTGAGAATTTTTTAAAGATTACAGTATTATTGACACGTCTAACTCAGAAGCAGACAACTTTCCAATTGGATGAAAATTGCAGGAAAAGTTTTCAAGGATTGAAGATTAGACGGATCTGTACACCAATGTTGTCAATTCCAGATAATTCGAGAAGTTTTGCGATTTATTATGATACTATAAAAAAGGTTTTGGCTATGGTTTGATGCAACACGGTCAAGTTTTTGCATACGAATCAAAACAACTTAAAGCATAGAGTAAAATTATCCCACCCATGACTTGAAGTTGTCAGTTGTGATATTTGTTTTAAAGATTTGGAAACATTATTTGTATGAAGAGAAACTTATTATCTAATTCAATCATATGAGCCTAAAATATTTGTTTTAACAAAAGGAGATAAACACAAGGCAACATCACTAGATATATTTGTTAAAAAATTATAATTTTAAAATCCAATATCAGCTGGTAAAGCCAAATACCACTGCTAATGCATTGAAATGGAAATCTTCAAGTATGGTGGCTCATTTGAAGAACAAGGAGTGAAATATACTAGATGAGATAAAAAGTTGTAACATTCGTTTGCACCTATCCTAATATACTTGGACATTCTAATATATATATCAGACAAATTCAAAAACTGCACCTACCCTCACAGTTAGCAAAAAAAGTGGCATTTAATCCCGTCTATAAAAAGTAATGTGTAGATGACCCACCTACGGATCAAAATAATATTATTCTGGCCTAAAATTATCGAAAGTACGTGTAACCATTTTTTAAGTTAGTCTTTTAATCCATTGTTCTTCGTCGTAGCATGTTTTAGATTTACAAGATTTTCCTGCATATGATTTGATTTTGAATTTTAAATTTCAGACTTTGAACTTTTATACCTTTAGATAATTTAATACTTTGAACAATTTAGTATTCATATATAAATTACCAATTTTACATACAAAATCGTATTTAGACTTTGGCATTTGGATATTCGATCTTCAAACGGTTAACATATTTAGATCATTTGAAATATTAGACTTTGCATATATTTTCTCATATTTGTTATTTCGTTCTATTTTGTGGACATATGCTTTGTTAATATATATACGTATTTGCTGAGTTTTATACATATGATTTTTTATACCGTTTCTTACTCTTCCAGATTAGAAGACTTTGAAGACTTGTAGGATATCGAATGAAAGACATCTAAAAAATTAGTTATTTCATATTTTGTATCAAATTTATATTTGATTTTGATGCATCCTTAGATCCGAACTTCGAACAGATTCAGGCTGATCCGCTTATCCTAGTTCTGACTCTGTTCACTAAGTTTAGATCCTGCACACCACTAAAACGAACAGGAGGTCAGTGTGTTGACGAAAAGTTATCCCTCCGAAAACACTTCGATACTCAAGCTAGTAAACAACTTTCAAAATATGAGAAGGTTACTGAAACTGAGAATTGAGAGAGAGAGAGAGAGAGCAAAAGTGCGTGGATCTCCAGATGAAAGAGAGGTAAAGCCGTCTTCTTGAATCTGGATGATAGGGAGGCAGTAAACGGCTGTCAGAAGCACGTTGTATGCCTTGGATTTTTTGAGTGTCAACAGAGAGTAGAGAATTGTAAGTCTCTATTGTTGTTGTGAGCATTAAGTGAGTAAAAGCTTGCGTGCGTAAAAGTTAGCGTGTAATGATGCGTGCCTTGAATGAGAATTCTATGGCTTATTTATGGTTGACAAGGTGATCTCCCTCCTTTGGAAGGAGCGATCCCCTACGTGATTCTTGATTGGCCTGCCCTTCAGAGCTAGTGTTAGTTGCCAAATGGACCAAGATAGTTTCCTTCCACGGCGGTCAGCGACTTTCCAAATTGCTTACCTTCCTTCTGTGTTTTTTACCGTTGGAGTGCCCCAATTGGCAGGAGATTAAAAAAATCTGACGCCTTCCTTACGGAAAGGGCGCCAATTTTGTCAACGTCTATTTTAGGAGCCAGCTGGGATCGTGAAAAATACTGTGAGAGCCGTTGCTGGCCATCTGATGGATCGTAAACTCAAGTGGGCCAGGCCCATAAAAAGTCTTTTATTTTTGGCCTGTTGTTATAGTAATTTCGGTCAACACTCGAGTTGACCGTTTGCACTCAAGTTAGCCGCCTACTAGAATTTAGACGGTCAACGCTAGCGTTGACCGTCTTGGGCTTTTCAGGCTTTGGGCCTTCGTGTTCTGTTGGGCCATTTTTAAGTTGACCGTCTAGTATGCTGTTTTGGGCCTTCGTTAACCATGGGCCAACCCATATTCCGGTGTACCCATCAGATTTATCTTAAAAATTATATTTAGGTTTTGTATTTCAAGAAGTAGTGTTATGATGCTACCACCCCTTTTATCTTCTTCGGAGAGAAGAGGCCGTCCCTCAGCGATAAGTGTTTAGGAGACCTGTTATCGTACAACTCTTCATTGGTTAGATGGGGATTGATATATATATTATTTTTTACAGTTTCATCATCCAGGATTATTGCTTAATTTGTTTATGTTGAGTCTATACAATTTAAAAATATTTAGCATGGATATTCGTACAGGTTTTTTCTCATTATTGTCAAACGTTTGGAGATTATCTTTCCTTACGACTAGTTCGGCTTGGTCATGTGTTAGCTGTCAAGTGTTAAGAATATTATATCGTTTTGGTTTTGATTACATTTTGGTCTGACTGGGCTATTTGATTCTTTGGGCTTGAATCCAATTAAAATGGAAAAGAAAAAATTGATATTCAGATTTATTCAATTATTTATTTATTTACCAGCGCAGGCTGGGGTCATGAGAAGTACCTTAGCAAAACAAGATCCCTTAATGCTGAAATAAAATTAAATTTGTACAGCATAACATGACAATGGTGGTAAGTGATACCAGTATGATTTGATCAATGAGGCCAACTAAAGCTAAATAGAGGTGTAAGCCTTCTGTCTTGTATCACTAATAATAACAGTATGTGCTAATATAGAACCATAACCAGGAGCTGAAATCTCCACTTTAAATTGGCATGAAAAAGCAGTAAAATGCTTCTTGGAAGCTCCAATTTCTACAAAACATCTTGTGGCGGACTGTTTGGCATCTACTAAAACTTACTGATGCTATTAATATCATCTGATCTATCATGCGATCAGAAAAAGGTAAACTATAGGGTTTGAGCAACCACGCCATTAACACTTGGGCTAGGTCAAAGGAAACATGGAATGAAATATTGACTGATATAAGTTAACATTGGGACCCCAATATTGCCACAACATTACAATAAATCATCATACAGATGTTTTATCAGGTGGTATTGTGAGACTTCGGGTCTAAAACCATAATAAATATGAGGTAATCAACATAATAATAATTAATACTAGACCAATCGAGCGAATAAGTATACGTATCGGAGGAAAAATCGAAAAAATATCTCAATTTGGTCGGCTGTTGAAGCGCTGCCAGCAGGGCTGCGCTTGCTGCACGCTTGAGCCTGGGCTCGAGCTCAAAAAGCAGTAGCGCCCCGCTCGCCGTGCGCCTCTGCGCGCTTGGTAGTGTTGCCACGCTCACTACTCGCTCACCGGGCGCTCGAGCGCCCAATGATTACAAAGACGCGACCTGCTCTGGGTTTTTCATTTCCCACTTTAGAGAGAGAGAGAACGCCGATCCTAGAGAGAGAAAGGAGGAGATTGAGGCCGTGGAGTCTGATTCCGTCCGAGAGCTAGTTGTCAAGGTTGTAATACGCGTCAAGGCAAATTTCTTATACTCACTAACTTTTTTCTATGAATATTTTTCGTTTATCATCGGATATTTTTGTCTCAATACCCACCCAAATTATGAAAAATATGTTACCCATGTCTTGAGACCAAGGATTATGTAGCTTAGGGTTCAAATTGCTCACCAATTCGTTCGATGGAGTTCCACCAAACCCTAACCCACGAAAATTGGAGATTTTCCATTTTTCCTTCATATTTTGTTAAATTAACCCCAAAATGTGAATCACCACATCCCAATTACATATATATATTGGCCGTACGATTGATCTCGCACGTTTTGAACCGTTCGCAGTATCAAAGCCCTCTAAAATGCAATTTTTACTATTCACCCGAGATAAAATGGGAAATTTGCATACTTTCACCTTCGTATTATGTTGAATGGACCTCAAAATATGAATCATCACGTCCTAATTACGCATATATATCAACCAGACGTCCAATCTCACAAGTATCGAACCGTTCGGGGCGTCCAAATGTTCTAAAATTCCCCCTGACAATGTTCATCCGACTTTGAATGGAACATTTACATGCTTTGCCCCCATTTATTGTTATGAAAATTATGTCTAATTATTTAAAAGTAAATGTAAGCTTCGAAATATGTATTTATGCTCCGTTCACAAAGAAATGCATTCTGGAGGACCCCAAAGTGTAAATTTACATGCTTTACCTCTATTAATTATGATGAAACCTATGATTAAATGTTCGTATTAAATTGTAAGCCCTAAAAATGTGTATCTGTATACCAGAAGCAATGGAATGCGTCCCAGAGGCTTCTAAGATGATATTTGACCATTGAAGGTAAGAAATTTCAAACTCTCTTGTGAACTTGAATTGAATTACTAAAAGGGATTAAATCCTACAGAAAGATGAGAATTGAGCAAATAATAGAAGGGAATCCACAAAGTGCAATACGATGGATTTGGTCTCCCGGATGGAGATATGTGATGGAAATGTGATTTTTTGATTGGAGAGTGTATATGGAAATGGTGGATTTTCCTTCAAATGATTAAGACTAATCTTTAAACTAGGACCATGGTTCATAGGGATAGTATTCTTCGGCTTACCATGTCCATTACAGTGTGAACCCAAGTAATATTTAGCCACGTATTCTGGCAGCTCGTGGGAGCGGATGATGTCCGTGGTACACCTTAGAATACTACTGTGGAAGAACGAAGATTGCCCTAATCCCGGGGGAATATGGGGCGAATTGAGTTGGCAAAGTGCTGCAAGCCTAAAATGTAGCCGATGATCGAGTGCTGCAAACCTAAAATGTAGCAATACTTTAGAATGTGTGGCAGACGCATTCCTTTTCTCGTTCTCTCACATCATTGGTTAGTATGACCTATTAGCTCAGGTCCGCAAAAATTAATGAAAGTAATGAAAATGAATAAACGTAACTAATGTAAACATGTGAACCGGACATCCCAGATGTTACCTTCCCTCTTGTGTTCTCTCATATTGAGTATATATCTTTCCTTTCCAGTTATTACTTTCACTGTTATCTACTATTATTAGTGATATATGATTATATTTGTTGAGCTGTACGCTCACTCTTACTATTTCTCCTTCTGAATGAGAGCTCTAAGTCGACGCCTGATTAGTTAGAGTAAGGAGAGGGACTTACTTGAGGAGATTAGTTAGATGTCAAAGGCTTAAAAATTTGGTTACGTCTGTTGTAATAGAATGTAAACAGTCGTTTAAGGATTAATGTGGTTTGTTATTATTTTATGGTTATTGTTATACTTCCGCAGGTTTCTAAATTTAGTTATACTTCCGTATTTATGTTGATATTTTTGATTTTGTTTTGACTTAGACGGTAACTCTTTAGATCCAATACGGTAGATAGGAATACTGTGTTGGAGCCGTGGATGGTATGGTAGAATTGTGATCCTGTGTATTGTGTTGTAGGTCTTAATCTTATAATTGGATAGTTGTGTACTTGTACATGTTATTTTAAATAAATTATATTTTTGATTTTCGTCCAATTGTAGAGAAATCTCTGTCAAAATTTCTATAAAATCCATAATTATAAATTATAGGCATTAGTTTATGTTACCATTGACGGTGGTTATATCGTTTAATATTCCATCATTTCCTAATATTAGGCAAATATATCACCAACATTTTCCTACAAGGTTCCCATTATAAAAAAATATTTTACGAATAATATATCCAATATTAATATATATCCCTCAATATGGCCAATACAGCTATTGTTGATACCGATAGTGTCCCAACCAATATCAATATCTATATTTTAATCAATGGAAATCGAATGGAATATAAAGGAAAGAAAAGGAAATGATGAGCACAGAATCTCGTTTAGTATAATAGCTTCAAATTGCCAATTCCTTAACAAAATTATTAGAAATGCAAAATGTGGACCATTTACACCAAACAAGTTGTTAGGGTAACCGAGGCTAGTTTTGCCTTGGTGAACCTAGAGAAAGAGGCATGAAGGAGAAATTTTCCTTACCTCTATCTATACCCCAAGAGTACTAAACAAATCGATATTATCAATAAGAAACCCAATACCACGAAGATCAACATCTAGTGGCTCTTCAGCCCCAAGATAAACGATCGCAGTAGTTAGAGTTGACTACATACCTTCGGTTGAACGTGGCATAACATTCTTGCTTATAATAGAAATGATCAAGAGTTTGCTAGTAATAAAATAATTTGAACAATCCTACCATTACTTTTTCACTTATGATTGCATGTACACCGACGTGGTTATAGAAGGTTTTACACGTTTTTTAGGGCAAAATCAAATATCATTTTAGCACAAAGGGGCACTACATGAAAATAGGGAAGAGAAAAAAGAGAGGAAAAAGAGATTTGACATCCGATTAAGGTCTAATTTAATTTCCATTCTTTGCAAACTCGGGCACGTTGTGTTACTCTTATTTTTAGGACAAATTATCATTTAGTTACTTATTTTTTCATAGTATTCTTCTCTAGTGGTTTGTTAGGTGAATTAGGATTATATTCAGTCGGTCATTTACATAGTCTACTGTGAAAGAACCTAGGAGAAGGTTATATTTGTTACTGAATACTATAGTGGATTCTTTCAGATTTTATTATGTGATTTTTATTCATAATTGAAAAAGGTTTAGATATTAAATATTTTGTATAACTTATGTGTGCTTGATTTCATAATTTTGTTCCTCACACTCTCACAATATTTGGTGGCCAACGATTGATGGAAATCAAAGATTTCTTTCCACTGCGCTAATTGTTTGTGTGCTTTTATTCTCAAGGAATCCCAATACTTTGCTCTTAACTTTTCGAATATAGAAGTTGCTTTAGGCCCACTACCATTTATGTTGTTCATCAATATCACTACCATGCATGCTTGGCACATGAAGAGGCTAAAAGCATTAAAGATAATCTTTTTTTAATAAATGAAAAGAAATTTGAAGGTACTAACCTCATGTCAGGCGCAATCCCTAATGCAACAGTATCACTAACCATAAAAATAGCAAATATAAACACATTATACCAGAACTCGTTAAATCATTTTTTAAGTTGTACATCCTTGTGCAAGAAAAGCTTTATCTTCAAATAATAAGTCTTTATTTCTAGGAGTATCACTTACAAATCTAAGATAATGACAACAAATGCAAATGTTCCAACAAGAATCACACTTCATGTGGCTTAAAATTCCAAAAGGGGCATTTGCAGATTTTCGTGCTCAAATGGCTTGTGCTCATCTTCAACTTGTCTTTTCTGTAACAAAACTACAATTGACTATAAATGAATGTCATGATCTATTTAAGTCATTTGTCAAGGTTTTTAGAAGAGAAGGGAGTCCATAATTATCGATTCCACAGTATAACACTACCTACAATGATCTAACTAGAAGTCTACTCAAACACATGAAAGTATTTGGACCTCATAGACAAAAAGGAAACATATAAAGGAGAGACCCAACCATTACCTATGATCAACAATGGCAGGATAGAATTCTAATCTCACTAGATTTGTTTTCATAGGCTACTCAACACATGCATGAACAATGTATAAATAAGAGTCATGAAGAATAGTCGAGTATAAATTAAAATTTTTCTCAATGTTAGTCAAAGGAATAGCTATACTAGTCTAATCTAATAGGAATTAATATCCTCTTGCTCAATTCATTGTTAAAATGGGTATAGAAATAACCATCACAACTTGTTGCAGCACACCATCGCCACCACGGATAAAAGGCTAGCAGCACCACCACCAATAGCTATTATTGAAATACTCCCATTCTATTTAATTTCTATAAAATGATTAGTTTATTCCCATCTTATACAATAACTCAAGTGTGGGCTTCACAATATATATTTATAGAATGAGAAGTAACAAGGGAAATGAAAAAATAAAACAAAGAAAAAAGGCTAGAGAAAGAGAAAGCGCATTAATATCAACAACCTTAGGAGGTGAGGGTTTCTTTATTGAGGAGTTTTTGGAGAAGGTCGACCAGTTCTGTTGCTTTTGTAGTAGATCCACATTCTTCGCGAACTTATTGAAGATGATGAATGTCATACACTACAAACAAATGAGAACAAACTCGGCAACTTATAGGACTTCCAAGTAAACTAAGTGCCAAAACGTTATTACTTATCACATGATCAGCTGTTTTTAAAATAATCTATGCAAGTGTTAAAGGTTTTTGTGGTTTCATGTAAGCCTATGATGTATATCACCTCATTACACACAAATAACATAATAGGTGCATGGATCTCTAGTCAACTCAAAGAATACACAAATTGTTATAATATCAATTTGATGCACGCTTAAACAAAGATATATTTGGAGCAATGATCACCCAAAGTGGAATTTAAAACCGAATATCATGACCCTGGTCTTGTGCATTGGAAACAACAAAGCCAAGATAGCCGGATATTAATCCTAAGTAAACCACACTAATGCCTAAATTAATATTAGCTTGAGCTAAATAAGAGCTAGTGGCCAAAAATAATTGGGTCATGATGTCGCCTACTGTTTAAAAGAGTGACCACTTGTTTTTGCCCATGGTCAAGCGCTGACTTGTTTCCTAACTTCGACTTCGCCGTTATAACTTTTATTACAATTGAACCTTCCTCGATATGCCCGAGCCAAGATAGAGTTGGTTGATCCTACTATCTCTCGTGGTTATTCCCCAAATAGCACTTTGGGGCTATTTTTTCAATCCAAACCAGAGATGTAAATGATCCCGACACAGTTAATTTTCTTTTAACCATGGTCTCTACTATTTTCAAATGGTCTATGCAAACATCTAAAAAGCCATCAGCACCAGTAAATACAATTCTTGCCTCCTAAACATTAACCCTGGAGCAAAGTCAGAGGACAAAACGTGATTGTTATTGCACCTTGCCAAAATACAGTTTTCCTCCATTCTCAAGCAACACCTTACCTATTATTGCACCTTGTCAAAGTCAAACAATGTCAATTCCATCACAAACGGAATCATCCAAGATTTCAAGAGTACTCCATCATCCCAGACAATGCCAAGGTCATAATTTTGCAATTTTGCTGTACTACAGCTCATTAGCAAGCACGGTTGGAGTCCCTAATTTGCAGGAGAGTTGATCTATGTCAATTTTAATTATCAAATCCCCAAAACAGTGAACTTAATAGTACTGATAATAAAAATGCTAAAAAAATTTGATGCTACATTGCATCCTACATTAGAATTCAGTAAAAGCGTTGTTGCTCACTTTCCCAATTTACAATTTCCACTCTTCATCGAAGAAAATCCAAGACAATGGATCAAAGCGCCAAATGTACTTCAGCCTACTAATACCCCACCCTTCCATGTTCTTGGAAGGCAAGGCTGCCATTTGATTCCAAGGATATGTCATCCATCTAGCTCAAAACTCATAGTACATCTTGATAGGGGATATCTGAAAAGAATCTGGTGATAAATCTTTCTTGGATGTGGTAGAGGACTTCAAAAACCTGTATCAAACACATTCTCAATAGGAATATCAGGAAAAGTTCGAGGATCTCAGAGCTATTATGCTACCATAAAACAATGGACTGTCAGAATGTTACTTCATCTCTAGCTTCTTGAGTAGTTTGAAGGAGGAATTCTGTAATAGTGAACTATTTTGAGTCCCTCTTCATTCAACCGATCATGTCAACTTGTTCACCACCAAGAGTAATCTATTGGTGCCATCACAATGACACACAATGCCCCAAGCCAGTCAACTTACATCCAACAGTGAGCTGTTCCAATAGTGTCCCTCCCCTATTGCCAAAATTCATACCCTGCCAACAACCCACCACACAAAAACAAATGCTGCAAATCTTAGCCCTACCACTACTCTCACCTTATACTAATAAGAGAATTATGACTGTGCTTCACTTGCCACCCAGTCAATTGCCTCACTCCATAGGGATATGAGCCAATGGAATCTCAACTCTATCTTCGTCTAACTAAGCTCAAATTTGAGGCACCAGATGACTTGATAGGAGAAATCATGAAAAGGAGAAAACTATTGCACATAATGAACGTGGGAATATTGGATATGGATTAGCATATTGATATACATATTTTGGTGTCCTAGGAGTAGGATTCATGACGCTCTTCTTCCGAAAGTTTTTTCATAATTTCTATGAAACGTTTTCTTGCAATGCCCCTCTATTTCCTGTTTCAAATAAAACAAATTCACTTGTTCATGAACATTTATATGGAGCTTGCACATTGATAAACCACAAAAACAGATTAAGGTACCCTAGCTGTGAGGATGAAATGTATGCAGCATTGTCTTTCATAGAGTTTGATGGCTCTGCAGAATGAATAGTAATTGTACCGTATTTTAAAAAGACTTTTCTCTAATGCAAGAAATTATCGTAACCGAATATTTGGAGTTGTAGAGTAAATCTAAATCTTGTTTAATTTCGAAACCAAGAAAAAATTGACATGAAAGGGAGGCAAATGAGAGAAACATTAATTGTTGGCCAACTTACATTACAATAATTACAATCCTACCTTTTTCACTCAAAGAATAAACTTGAATTTGAATTTATAAAGTTTCTCCTGCTCAACCATGAACTATGCACTTAGATGTGCCTATTTTCACTAGAATTAGAAGTTTTTAGGTTCAACGAGTAGAAATTTTCAATGAAAGAAGCACATCAAAAAAAATCCGAAAAATGCACACCACAATTACTACAAATATGGCAAAATAAGAAACTAATATTTTTTCATACCAAGCCACCAGATTCTATTGAAATGACAAATGATATTTTATTAGCGCTTGCACAATGCACATTCATAGTGAATGAGAATAAATTAAAATATCATTGTTTGAATATTGAAAGTGTTCATTGAAAATTAATAAATACTATTACACCAGTTATATTAAACCCGTCTTTGTAAAATCTAGAAAAAGAAGGAATGGAAGGCAATTATACTTTATCAAAAAGTGAAGCAATATTAGTTAGAAGCAAGCAGTATCTTTTTGTCCAATTAAAAATAAAATTCTTGAGTAAGACTAACATGATTTGGTCATATAGTAGCCTAAACTCCTTGCTGTCATTATAGAGTGGCCCAAAATTGGCATTATTTACAAATGTCAACATCTTTGACAAGTCAAACTCCAAAATAGGTTATAGATTGACTTTTTTCAATTCTCAATATAAGAACTAGATTCCTACGTTTATTTAATTCTCAAGTCCCTTTTACTGCATCTCAATAGAGACTTCACCACCAACACGAGTACCCTATTAAAGTTTGATGAAGATATGTTGTTGAGATTTAATGAGATAATATTTTAAGAGATCTTATTAATTTATTACTATGTCAAATAATCATATTCAAGTATCAGTTTTAATTACAAGAATACAAGATCATCCAAACAACGTCTTTCTTTGGGTTACTACATCCAATCAACGCCACAAAGGGTTAGGGAAAAGAAGGAACTAAGTTTTCTTAGCTAAGCTTTCCTATACCCAGCAACTAAATTCTTTAGAAATGACAAAAGATCATTGTGATTGTAGTTGGAATTAATTTTTCCATTAATGCCACTGAACTTTCAAATTATATTAATCAAAATATCTCATTTGGGTGTACCAATCCAAAATTCTAGTGGCTTCGGCAGGCACACTTTTGGGAAATGCAGCAAAAGATGGACCCACTAGAATCATGCAATGAATATGGAAAAACATTGTATGCCAATAATGAATAATGCAAAAATAAATTTCTAGTAGGATTGTTAAACATAATATTGATAGTTAATTAAAAAATAAATACCTTTTGATTTAATGGCCAAACCTTAAACTTGGACATTTTAACCATCTTTCTTCCTCAATCTCTTTTGAACCTTTCACCTGACTTAATCAGCCATTTTTGCAATTTCAAATTGTAGTTGCTTGGCCTATGGCAATGTCATTGAAATCTTCCTTGCAAAATATCGCCAGCAGCATCTGAAAATCAAAACAATTGAATTAAATAGCCAAGATACAAAAATTACAAAAACATCAAATTTTGGAATGACATCTCTTTTGATGCTTGAACACAACTTCCTACACCACTAGCTCATTATACTCACATGTGACATATAATATTGAGAGACATCTCTCTTGAAGCTTGAATGGAACTTTTCCATTTCTTCTATTGAAACAAACAGGCCATTAGTCCCCCCTAACAAAAATCTAAGCATCAATTGAGGCTAACATATAAGATATACAAAAACAATTCATACTACATAGTGAAAATTGAGGCTAACATATAAAATATACGAAAAAAATCATACTACATAGTGAAAATAATATATATTTATAGCCTCGCCATAGTAGATTTGCAATAGAAGAACAACAATTGGAGTTCTTACAAGTAAAATCCACTACTGGTTATTTTAGATTCCAATGATGAAGTCTAGACAGTCATTATGCGATCAAATCGATTAATAATATCAGAATATGATAAATCGGCCCATACCGACTTACTAATGGGATCAACAACAATGAGCTTTTAGCCAAACTAGAAATCCTTTTTCATTAACAATTGTCTCCCTAGTCTAGCAAACACCCCATTATCTCCCTTTCTGAAAGGACAAGCGATTTTAATGCACATGCATCTGATGCAATCAAATATCACAATAAGCAAAGCAATTTTCAAGATCCTAAAGGGCTGCAAATTGAGTATTTCACCAACATTACCAACTTTAAGCTAATGCTACATATTCCTTATTATTAGCTTGTTCAACCTTCACATTATGAGTTCACCTATCTAGCACATCAATATCGCACAAAAATAAGTAGTGTTTGAGAAATCTGGGAACAAAATGCAACTATGAATGAGAAAAAAGCATGCACATTGAAACTAAAATTCATCCTAAGCATGACGTCACTTAAACAAACCCCACATTTTCTATGCATATTCCATGCCCAATAACATGGTGAGGTTTATTGTCATTACGTGAATAAAATGCAAATTGAAGTTTGATAAGATTCGACATGGATGTCATCAATTTCCTAGCTAATAGCAAAGGAACTCTTGTTTCACCCATTCTGCTGGGTTTGAGAAATCAATGATGTCAAATTTTCATAAGAGAATACACCTAAAATAATATTTTAAAAAACCACATGATAAGAAAAAAAAAAATAAAGAACGAGAGAGCATCTAATTGATGCAACAATAGTCCGCTTACACTTTTATTTCGGTGAAATGATGTTCTCATGGCTTGTTATTCAGTCACATATGCATACATTATATATCATCAAGTAAGGCAAGACCAACCCAAGATCTTCACATGAGGATAAGGGGAGAAAAAAGAATCAAATGTATTTATACCTAGAAACATTCTGCTGAAATGATTGAAAATACCTTTGTATATCCTTGGCCCCGGCAATAGTTTCTAAATGAGAGTTTCTCAACATATAAGAATGATTTTGCAATCAATGCCATAGAACTAGAAATTTTATACATCACAATATTCCACCAAGAGTGTTACTACCTGGAACTTTGGTAGCTAAAATACACCTATTGGGGATGTTAAGTAAAGGTTGAATTCCTACAACCTCTATAATCAGTGAGACAAGTGGAAGAATCAACTTGAGATACAATGGAAAAAACCCAAAACTGTCTTTTATTTTTCACTTTTATGGTTTTAGAATTTTTGACATCACAAGCATTCACCATATGACCAAAATATGATTAAATAGGCTTTTTATTTTGTATAATAATATAGTACTAATACAAAATATGAGAACAGAATTAAAAAAAGAATAAAAGTTCAAATGTAATTGATAAAAAGAGAAAAGTAAGAATTAGTTTTGGTACTTTTTTCCTTAAATTATACATTTGGCAAATTGTAAGATATAATTATGGTGGATCAAATTTTGAATACCCTCATATGTAACGGTTGGCCATAAACTTGACCTAGATTGAATCCATTCCATACTTTCAAATTCAGGATATGAAACTCTTGTCAATTTGAAGTGGGTTTTTCCTACATAATAGTGGCAATAAGATCATTGAGATTAAAACAAATATAAGTACATATTTTAATGCATGGTAAATTAAACAATGGAGGAGCAGCATAAAAGATGTCTTTGACACAAACATGTGAAATAGAATTTTGAGATGATGACAACTCTTTGGTGATTGATTGCAACTTGTGTACCGTTACCATCACTAGAACAATAGGGTTGTATATTTTCTACATAAATCTAAATTATGAATTAATGTCAAAATTAAGATATATGAAAACTTAATAAGACTAAACTGCTAAGTAAAAATAACATCAAACATTTCATCCTCGTAAGTTTCGATGGTTTTCGAATAAAAATTAAAGACAACTGCCAACAACACCTTATCAAGATTTTTAAGGCAAAGTTTGAGGTTTAAGTGTCCAAAGCAGCAGAAGGAAGTCGAATAGATGCAACTTCCAATCAAGGCTATGCATTAACATCAGTGGCAACTACTAACTTAAAATTTGAGATAAGAACTTTCCTAGATTTTCCTCCTTCCCGCCGGTGTCTCTCATGAGTTGCTTCTCTAAGAAGGCTACAACATAATACTAGTTCCCGTAGATTTTTTTTTAAATTTGCATCACTATACATGCCCAAAAGGTTAGTTGGGGTAAACATATTTTAACCTACCTTTTAAAACTATGCAGTTCGATGATTTCTATTTGTAAATTATGATGACGATGTCTAGGATCATTTTGTTGATTACAATGATGATGGCTGATTGACACAAAGAAAAAAAAAATCTTGCTTAATTAAAATTCTTGAAAACTTTTGGGATGATGATCTAATTGCTTTCACAAACAAGAAAGCTGTCAAATCCCCAATTAAAAGCTATGCTTAATTTTAATGACTTAAAAATAGGAAAAAGAAGATCAAAATGATTCAAAAGAAAGAAATGAATTAATAAACTAAAATAGCTCTAAAATTATGAAAAATTAAAGAAAAAATAACTTTTTTAGCGCCCCTTTTATGAAAGAAAATAGACATATAAACATTGTGGCATCCATGTCACATAAATTAAATCCCTTCTTTATGCTAAAGGCATTGTTAATCACAATACCCATCAAATATCCTCTCCTCCTTGGTGATTTAATCTTCCTCACATCACCGGATTGAGGAGAGCAGTCAAGTCATGTGCTGTTCTTGTCAAAGCAAATTCCTTGCCTCAGATTTTTATCCAATGTCCTATAGAAAGCAAAAAGGAAAAAAAATCAATCTTGTCAAAACAATCTAATCATAGAACAAAAAAAAAAAAAAAAGTAGTGTAAGATTTAGTTCTTTGAAACTTACCATATAGCCTGTTGGTATTAGCAACTTTCATAAAGATTTTACTTAGAATCAAGTTGTACATCCTTATACATCAGTAAGGAGTGTTTATTATTGCTTTTGGAAATAGATTGTGGGAAAAGATATATCATGTAGTATCTTCCAAAAACACGTTTGAGGTTTTTAAAAAAAAAAAAAACTCTAAATTGTTTCTTATTAAAAAAATATGAATCAACTTCTAAAGAACCTTCAATCAACTTTCTAAAAATCTTTTAATACAAGATTTCATTTATGGTTTTTCTTTTCAAAAAACCATACCAAACAACAACAAAATGAGGAATATAAGGTTTCAAAGATAGCAAATAAAACACAGAATAAAGGTATACTATAAATATAAAGTTAAAACACAACTTTTGATTTACATACCGATGAAACTAGTTTTAGCATTACAGCTTCTACAAGTGCTATTGTCGTGATAATTTCAGCTTTATTACCTATTCATAATCTCAGAATATTACAATATATGAAGAAATATACCAAATGCCAACATCCAACTAGGTAATATCAAATGAGATACACATATTACGATCAACATGTAGAAAAATAAAAGAAAGCAGTTTAAATATAGAACTGAAAATCAATCTCTTAGATTATTCCAAAGGACTAATAATCAAATCCCACCTATTGTGACCTAGAAAAATTTGCAACGCCAATGAAAAATGAAGTTATCAAATTCAAAAAAATGGAATAAAAAATAGGGCAATGCAGGATAATCACTTCAACAACATCAAAACAATATTCGGTAGACTTTCTCCCAGCATTTCAACAGAATTCAATCAACTGCAACACATTCATAATACTTCATTACTATTTTACTTTATTTTGCCACAACTGTAGTCAACCAACTGCAATATAATAAAATAACAGTTGTAGTTAAGGGAAAACAATTTAAGTGTGGTTCCTTGATGGTCAGCAGATTCACTAATCAACTGAATGTGAATCATTCACAAATATGAGATCCTAAACATAATTTGATGCAATGCAGGATAATCACTTCAACAACATCAAAACAATATTCAGTAGACTTTCTCCCAGCATTTCAACAGAATTCAATCAACTGCAACACATTCATAATACTTCATTACTATTTTACTTTATTTTGCCACAACTGTAGTCAACCAACTGCAATATAATAAAATAACAGTTGTAGTTAAGGGAAAACAATTTAAGTGTGGTTCCTTGATGGTCAGCAGATTCACTAATCAACTGAATGTGAATCATTCACAAATATGAGATCCTAAACATAATTTGATGCACGATATAGCAACTAGTTTGCATTTGGTAGTAGAAATGTAAGCAATAGAGAAGGCAACCATTCAACTTAAATTGATCCCATAATAAAATGAAATAAATACAGTCAAGAACCAAGGATGGAAGGGAGAGATAAAGTTAATTAAACATATAATTTAAAAAGTTGAGTTCCCGTATAATTTAAGATATTGAATCTATTGCGCAGATTAAATAGCCTAAAATTTACATGATAGCCATAACTAAAAAAAAAAACCAGAGAAAAATTATTATCTATCCTAAAATAATAAGATCAAAAATTTTTTATTCAAGCAATAATACCATCAGTATCAATCATCAATATTGAAGAAAATCACTAATCGGAACTAAGTAGAGTCCATCAATATTAAAATTCCTTCATATAATCGTTAAAACAAAAGGTTATCATCGAAACAGGATCTTCAAATTATAACCTAGCAAACAACTATTTATCGGCAGAATAACTGTTTGATGAATCAATCCTGCATTTTTTCACAATTTGCAAAAATTAATAGGGGCGTGTACAGTTGGTGAAACCACTGAAAGCTAAAGCTAAGAACAAAACATATATGTATATGTATACGTATGTAATGTATGTATATGTATGAGTGTATACTCTATATATAGTAAATAAAGATGTGTACCAAGTAATGAAGAACATTCCAGAACAGGGGCCAAGCTAGAAAGAGGAAATGGCTAGCAAAGAACGATCTCGAACCCAAGCACTGTGGAGCCTCCCCTGTGCTTCCTCCATTTAATGACATCAAACACTCGAATTACTGTCAAAATTCAAATGAATGCAAGGTGTTGGGACAGAGAGAGAGTAAAACCTTGGTTTCCGAGTTTGAACCATACGTCTTAGAGTCCACTGGTCCCTTGGTTAAAAATCTTTGCTCTAATGCCCTGCCAATTAAGATACTCAAACGGCGAACGAATGATAACGCGATAATATTGTTAGAGACATTTGTCTTATTGGCATATTCCGTGACCATATGTATTATTTTATTGATG
>JAODPA010104915.1:0-20549 GCA_025585075.1 Nepenthes mirabilis
ATCTGTTCTTTATATATATATATATATAATATTTGGGTGAATTGTGGTTTCAATTTATTATAAGATTTCAATCCAAGCATTGTTATTATCATAGAATAAGTCCCTCTCAGTACTCCATTTGGCTCTAAGGCTTGCTTGGAATGGGAGGCAAATACTATGCAACCGATATTCTTTTTCCATATAAAGTAAATAACAGTATAGAAAAGTAGAGAACATATAATAGAGTGATGAAATAAAAACTTACCAACAACACATTTAGACAAAAAAAATTTAGAACTATGAGCTGTATATTGAAAATTTACCATAGGAAAAGAGCCAACTCATATACCAATGAATAGAAGTATTAACTTAACCGGTCAACACTAGAGACATGACTATCCAATTTCCTCCTAGATTTACGACTTGTAGCAATTTAAACGTTTTCTGAATTTGAAGTTGATTTTGATTGGTCAAACTCTTCCCGTTACGAACAATGTCTGAGATCTACCTACGAGTCACGTATTAAAACATCTTAGAATTAGGGGCTAAGAATGTGGTTCAGAACTTAGGTATGAGTTTTTCATCATTCAACTACACATCACATGGAACTCATGCAGTTGATCTTAGGTACTCTGCAGCTCAAGTATTCATCACATAATTTCAAGAATTTGCTATTCAATTTTATACAGCTCAAGGACACATTACACACAACCATTCAACTCTTAAACATAAACCTTGTCGAGTGACAATCAAACAGGACTCAAAAAATAGATTCTTGGTTGATCAAATGTCACTCAAATATTGAGTGAAAATTTTCCGAATACTCTCGCACCAACCATTCCATCCACAAAAACTAAACTAAAATTAGCAAAAATGAAAGAGGTAAGACTTTAACCAACACTAAATATAAATTTACCATAATTAAACACCAATTACACTATCTTTATATGTAATATTCAAACCCTAATATTTATTTTTATTAAACTAAAATTAAGTAAATTGATAATTTTTAATGTTAATTATAGATTCAAGTTAAAAATTAAATGTTGGATTGAAATGTGATGCGTCACTGGTTTTTGGGTTACGATATGGATTAGGGAGCCACTCAATCTTTCGTTGCGGATAGAACTAGAACAGGTTTGATCTCTATTACTATTAACCTAAAACTTATATACAACAAATTATAAATAAGAGGTCAGGAGATTGACGAGACTTGCTCCCTGATTTATCCTCCAATGTTAGTCAGAAATCTTTATCAAGAAATGAAAAATTTTAAAGAGGATGTAAGAGAATACATGGATACATGTGAGAGGATTAAGTGTAAATGCACCCGGTTAGAGGGCGACTTAGACGTGCACTCGGCTGAGGGGCGGTTTTGATGTGTGATCGGTTGAGAGGCAGCTTTGAGGTACCCGCGACTGAGGAGTGGCTCTTGGAAGGAGGGCGACTCCTAAATGGAGGGCGCCTCGATGGATGACGTGACGTCTAGATGGCAGACCTTCTAGATGGACGATATGGCCCCTGGAAGGGGGGCTACTCCTAGATGGAGGGTACCTAGATAAACAACATGAGGTCTGGATGGCAGGCCCCTTGAATGGATGGCATAGCCCTTGGATGGAGGGCGACTCTTGGATAGAGAGCACCTAGATAGACGGTATGATATTTAGATGGCGAGCCTCTTGGATGATGGCATGGCCCTTGGAAGGAGGGAAGGCCTCCTAAAAGAAAGGCACCTGAATGGATGGCATGACATTTGGATGGCATGCCTCTTGGATGGACGACATGGCTCCTGGAAGAGGGAAAAGCCTCTTAGATGCAGGGCACTTGTATGGACTGTATGACATCTAGATGGCGGGCCTTCCCAATAGACGGCATGGCCCCTAAAAGGATAGGAGGGTACCTGAATGGATGGTATAATGTTTGGATGACAGGCCTTTTTGATGGACGGTATGGCCCCTGAAAGGGAGAAAAGCCTCTTGGAAGGAGGGTGCTTCTAGTTGGAGGGTGCTTGTATGGACATTATGATGTCTGGATGGTGGGTTTTTTGGATGGATGGCATGGCCCCTGAAACGCAAGAAGGCCTTTTGGATGGAGGGCGTTTGAAAGGAGGGCACCTAGAAAGGGGGCTCCCTGGACGAAGGATGCTTGGAAAGGGGCACCCTGGACAGAAGATTCTCTAGAAGGAGGGCCCCTAGATGGAAGACTTCCTGGAAGGAGGGCGTCTAGATGGGGGGCTCTTTGGATGGATGGCCCCTAAATAGAGGGCATTTGGAAGGAGGGCTTTTAGATCGGAGGCACCCTAAATGGAGGGTTCCTAGATCGGAGGCTCCCTAGACGGAGGGCTCTCTGAAAGGAGGGCTCCTGGATGGAGGGCGTCTGGAAGGGGGCCTCATGGAAGGGGGCACCTTGGATGGAGGATCCCTTAGATGGAGGATGCCTAGAAGGAGGGCTTCTAGACGTGGCTCCTCAGATAGAGG
The DNA here is from genome assembly GCA_025585075.1 of Nepenthes mirabilis. Classification (NCBI taxonomy): domain Eukaryota; kingdom Viridiplantae; phylum Streptophyta; class Magnoliopsida; order Caryophyllales; family Nepenthaceae; genus Nepenthes; species Nepenthes mirabilis. The sequence continues at coordinate 2,457 of JAODPA010104915.1, forward strand.
ACCTCTTAAATGGAGGACGCCTGGAAGGAAGGCTCCTAGAAAGGGGGCTCTTAAGATGGAGGGTCCCTAGATGGAGGGCGCTTGGAAGGAAGGAGGGGCCCTCCCAAGAAGGAGGATGGTCATAGCCCCTCCTCTTGGGAGAAGAAGACAGAATTCCTCCCTGGGAAGGAAGAGAATGGCACTCTTGGGATGGAGACTCAAATTCCTGGGATGGAACCTCTACGATAGTTACAGATTTGCTAAGCCATCTGGGCCTTGAGGGAGCCTGATACAGCAATTGACTTTATAGTGTGGTCCACAGAAGGTTGCGATCCGTCCTGAACTATATTTGCTGGGCTGGTGTTGGCTATACCATGAGTTACGTGAGGAGTCGTCTAAGCTGAGTGGTTTTTTTTTGTGGGCCTTGAGTTAGGCCGGTCTAAATTTTATTGAATCCATTACAAGCCTCCCATGTCAGAAAGTTTAAGAATTCAACCCCCATCATGTCATGATGGGATATCGTCATGCGTGATCCCTTTGACTTAATGCTAGTGGATGTCCTCTTCCAACTATAAATGGAGGGGCTCTCTATGCCTTGTTTTATGAAATCTCTTCACTAGCCAAGTAATGTGAGAACTCGGAGTTAGCATAGAGCTCGCACAGCCACAAGCCGAGATCGGTTGGAATTGCCCTTCTTTGCTTGAAGCTGATGATATAGGGATGCATCTAAAGTCGGCCTTGCCTGCTAGTGAGTCATCGAGGAGGCCAAGTGTTGATCAGTCTTTGTCAGTCGACCTAGGCAAGAGCGACTCGTTTGGATGGACTGTGAGAGATAAGCCTCGGGCAAACTTCTGTGCTGAAATGGACCGCTGGCTTCAATCATGAGCAGTCCAAGTATTGAGCAAAATTTGAGAGCTTACAAAGGGAAAACCTTGGGCTCCAAATTGGATCACCTTACTGTGAGGACGTGTACCAAGAGATTGAACTACGAGAGAGATGAAAAGCCGAGTGAGTTCTATTGTCATCATTTCCATCGGGGTCGACCTGGGCATGCACCCCGAGCTGCACTCTCTCTTGTCGGGAGGAGTTCGTGGCACACGGAAAACTTGCTTGCCAGTCGAGCATGAATGTTGCCATCGTTGGACTAGACCGAATACATTTGGTTAGTTGTGCTAGCTTTTGCCGGGAAGAGGTTGTTGTGTTAGGAAATGTGATTGTCGGCTAAGCCTTAAGGCTATTGTCGTCAGGATTGTTTTGGGCACTTTTGCCCGGTGGTGCTCGCTCCCTTAGGGAGAGAATGTCACGACACCTTTCATTCTGTGGGGTGCACTATCTTATAAGTAGGATATCGTCGCATGCCCGAGGGAGAGCCTCACTAAGGTTAGCTAGGTTTCATGGCTACAGTAGTCAGGCCTTGGTAGAGTCGTAGGTCGTTGTCCACATATTGCCATGTTGGCGCTGGGTCCTATCCAAGGACGTCGTTTCTCATGCACGCTTGGTCCTAGTTCGCCGTCCGTCATCGACTAAGAGCGCCTTCTCCATCAGAGGGAGGTCATTGCACACTTACTGTAGAAGCCCCCTAAGGTTTTAGTAGCTGCTCGGTGGGGAGCTCCGAGAGCCCCCGGGCCTGGGTATTCGACCACAAATGAGCTACTTGGTGATGGGACCGAGATTCAAATTCGACTATCTATGGGCCACTCAATTATTGGAACCAAGGTTTAAATTTGACCATCTATGGGCCACTCGGTTTGGGGCTAAGGTTTTGTAATAGGTGAATGTGAATTCCCCTAATTTAAGGACAATCTAGATCATTTGATGTAATGAGACAATATGCAGGCATTTGTATGAGTAGGTAAAATGATTATTCTACTAATAATAGCGTGATTCAAGTAAGCAGTATGAAACATATGAGACTTACCTGAATTCAGTGTGGAATCATCATAGGTGCTTTGTGGTGAATGGCATACTATGCTCTTAGGACCGGTTCACTGTCCCGGGTGCAAGGTCGGCATGCACCACTTTGGAGGATTGTCGAGGCGCTTTGACGGATGCTTTGGCCTACGGCCTCTATGCTCGGTGGGATGTGGTCCTCCACCATGGACTGGCCGGGTAGTGCCTTGTTGTTGTGCTGGGTAGTCTAATAGCCAGTGGCTCAAGTTCTGTTGTTGGTCAATATGGCCTCGGGTACCCTGGATTGGTATGGTACTTCGCCGAACAATGCCTGCTATAATGTAATGGTTGGTGGGCTGAACATATCGAGCCCCCTTTACAAGAACCGCGATAACTTTTATGGGATTTGCTGCTATTCAACGGATCGACGAGAGATGTTGCTGCTCCGGGCTTTCACTCAATATCTCGTCACTAGGTTGACCCTCTGGTTGCTGCTGAGCCCTAGCACTCGGGGCCGTCAGGGTCCCGAGGTCATTAAGTTAGTTGATCCTCTAAGGATGCTGACTTTCTCCAATCGCCTGAAAGTTGAACGGCGAAACCACAAGCATTGAATTTTCAGATAGGTGTAAACGGTCTAGGGATAACAAGTCCAGAGCACCTAGTTGGACAACGAGTGCTTGCATGCTTAGGGTTGACCGTCCGTCCACATGCCTATCATGCGGGGGGTCGTTGCCATGGGTGACGTCGCCTTTTGCAGGTGGTTCTACTCGGGATGCTGATCTTCTTTGACTATTTTGAAGTTGAAGGACGAAGCTCCCAGCGTTGCACCTTTAGATGGGGGCAAAGGATCTAAAAGAGTTTGCTTAGTTAAGCATTGGGCGCCCGAACGTTTGGTGTCAGTCGTCCATTGGCATGGATGCCCGAGGAGGGGTCGTTGCCAGGAGAGGCGATATCTTTAGCCGACGTTGTGACGAAACACTTCCCAAATCCATCATTAACTTAATTCTAATAGTAGGTAAACTACTAAGTATGATCTAATAAATGTATATCAACATACATAGGATCTATAACATGTGCCACAACCTTGTGGCTATGACAACAATTCAAAACATTTTACCTTGTCAGACCTAAATCGAAAGGATGCTTGCAAATGCTTTCAAATCTGCGGAAGCATTTCATTCTCCAATATATACTATGTTTCAACCAAAACATGCATCGACTTCCTTAATTACAAAATAATATATACATCCTATCCTTCAACCACAAAGGATAACTATTGTACCCAAAAATACGAAAGATAATGTCTAAATAAATCATAGGACATCCATAATACCTAAAACTAAGTACCGATCCTTCTTTCCTACTCGTCAGATATAAACTCGTGCGGATCATTTGAAGGATTAGCAAAAATAATAAGAAAGTGAGCTAAATACTCAATAAGGCATATATATATTAAAGAAAATGCATACTTTATATTTGAATTACAACAGTACATATTAGAAGGAATATGAATAAATAGATAGTCATAAAACATGATAAAAAAATTGCTTTTATGACACATTCCAAATTCTTTATCTTATTCTTTCATTATCTTACTCATCAAATCGTGTTGAAAATTTATTTTTATTTGGGGATTAGGATTAGTAGGCCTTACTAGTTAAATGAGCTGTCGATTGAAGCCTAAATTGTATTTGCTTCTACGCAATCAAAAGTCTTCTCCTCCTATTTAAGACCCAGAGGTGGGCCATTTACATATAACTATATAGATGAGACTTTAGTTGCAAAGTGGTCCTTATCAGATGAAGATCTTTCACTATAATATATTAAAGCATGTCGAAATATACTATCTGTCGAGCGTTTATTGGTCCAATTTTTTAGTTTCTTAACTTATTAGGAGATTCTATACTTAATTTTATATATTCTTAATTCTCACCCTTTTAGAGAACAGTTCATAAGTCCTTAACATAATTACAGAATATCCCTTTATAATTCTTTTTCAATATCCATTTATAATTCTTTTTCAAAGAGCTTACACATTTTTACCATGATCATTTCTTAGGCATGACAATTCCTCAATAATGCAGATAAAACAAAATAAAGTATGCTATATTAAATTAAATATACAGTATATTTTGAACACGAATAAATAACATGGAATAATTTAAAAATAATAAACTTGAAGAACAACTAAGTGGAAACATAATTTCAAGCCTCTAAATATGGAGAGAAAATTTTTATAACATGTATATTTGAGATACAAGTAAATAAACTGTAGGTTTCAACAAATCTTATTATAAAAACATGGTAAGGCAATAAATATACACATTTTTCATGTTCTTACTTCAAAATCCCAACTAGAAAGAGTATTAGAATAATAATACTTAAAATAAACAGGAATAAGCAACAGCAACTAAAAAAAAAAGTTTAGAGTGTACTTGCCTTAACTCGACCTACTAGTTTTCTTACTCAGATCGCCCGGACTCAAGCTTTCAGAGCCTATTCTTCACTTTCTCTCTCTTCTCTTCCTTTCCCCTTCGCCTCCCTTTGTCCTCTTTGCAAATGTCACACAGAAATGGCAGAAAAAGAAGCAGGAGAGGGTTTTAACTACTTCAGTGCTCAAGCGTTGGTCGAGCGCGAACATACTGGAAATCGCGCTTGAGCATGCCTTGGGCGCTCATCGGGCACGATGGTTCTGGAAAATCCTCTCCAATGCGCATCGGGCACTCATCAAGTGAGGTGGTTCTAAAAATCGCATTTCGAGTGTGGATCAGGCACTGGTCTGGCATGGGGGTTCCAAAATTTGCACCTAGGCTACGCCTCGAGCGCTCCACTAGCCTGCACTAGGTTGAGTTGCTCAAAAAAAATTTTGGACCATCCAACCCAATTCTCAAATCCTTAATCTTTAATATCAATCATATAGGCCTAATAAATCACAATGTTACGGAATCCAAAATTCGAACCTTACAGACGTGCTGGTTGGAGTACGATTCTTGACCATGTTTATTTTATTGTAGTGAGGTGGAAAGACTCTGTAGTTATTTTTATAGACGATGCCAATGATGCGACCTTAGTTTCTAAGTTGTGGTATAAATTTGGGAGCTACTCGATCTTCTACTGTAGGTTGAACTAGAGCGGATTTGATCTCCAGCGTTACTAACCTGAAACCTACACACCACAAATTATAAATAAGAGGTCAGAAGATTAACGAGACTCGCTTCCTGGTTTATCCTTCGACGTTCAAATTAGAAATCTTTCTTAGAAATGGAAAGATGTAAGGAGAATATAGGAGAAGACGTAAATGTATGTGATGAAAAATTAAGTGTGAATGCGCTCAATTGAGGGAAATTTAGAGATGCACCCGATTAGAGGGCTACTTAGAGGTGTGCCCAACTGAGGGGCGCCTTTGGGGTTCCCTGACTGAGGGTGACTCCTGAAAGGAGGGCGGCTTCTACATAAAAGGTATTTGGATGGACGACATGACATCTGGATGGCAGGCCTTTTGAATGAATTATATGGCCCTTAGAAGAAAAAAAGTCCTGCTGGAAGGAGGGTTGCTTCTAAATGGAGAGCGTCTAGAAGGACGATATGTTGTCTGAATGGCGGGCCTCCTAGATGAATGGCATGGCTCCTGTAGGAGGAGAGCAAGCCGTGTCATCGAAACCAAGGACTGCTAACGAGATAATGCTGAAAAGGTAGCCATTACTAATTAAAAAGCTCCACATCCTTGTTGGATAAGATCGATTGAATGTTGGAGACACCCTCGGAAGCCATTCGAATGTTGTGTAAATCGGCAAGGAGCACAACAAGTTAAAGCGAAGATGCTTTGAAAGTGATGAAAGAAATAGCTCGGGGGTTCGCACTTAAATAAGTGACGTCCTTGCCAGGAATGACGTCGTGTGAGGGAAGCGAATCAGTGCATCCCCAACAGTAGCAGCGACATGTGCCTTTGCCCAAGTAAGCTGTAGCGTGTCTTTACGAGAGTGCAATAATAGCACCTGACACCCCACTTCCTCATGCAATTAATGCATGAAGACGGTTGATCGAAGTGACGGTGCACGGTGCAGTTAGCGACACTCTAGCATGCCTTTTTCCAATGCCAAAAACTTGCAGTGCGTAGCCTTGGTAGGTTGGAGGTTGATTTGCTCGGCAAACCCCTCTGCCAAGCCCATGGAAGGCCAGCCGAGAGGTGGATCGCCAGAAGATTGAGCCACCAGCCCCTCAGACTATCAGGTCAATAGACTCCAAGTAGCCCGCAACTACATACAAGCATTTCAATTGTTTAAAGTCATGTGAAAGTGTGATGGAAAGGACTTTTTTTTCCTAATAAACTTCCGTCAAGACAAAAATAGGATTTAGGACCAAAATACAAAGTATAACTTCTGCAGAAATTTCGACAGAGTTTTCTTTGTAACTGGATGAAAACCTAAAAATACAACCTATACAGAACTTGTATAACCAACCAGTACAAGCACACAACTATCGATTTATACTATAATTTTTTCTATAACATGCGTACACAGGACCACAAATGCCGTTCATGGTATTAATCCAACAAACCATCTACTATATTTACAGTTCATAAGTGAGATGTCATTTAAGACTTGTACATAATATCCAGAAGTATAGAGCGAAAGCAGAACTATTAACCTGTAGAAATATAGTTTCCTGTTCATCACATGCATTACATACATTTCTATACCGAACCCATATACATATATATCCATAGGTATAAAATTCATATGCAAAATCACATGTCAAAATCAGGTCTTTACATCCAACTAATCCTCTTTGGCGACTCCAAAATACTTCAAATCCTCAAAAGTCTTCAGAATAAGCTATAAGCACTCTTTCCCATCAGGTATCAATTTTACAATCTCATCTGGAGGGAAAAAAAAGTAAAATAGTGAGTTGATGTCCAGCAAGGTATATGCAAATATGTAGTAAATCAGTTATGCAGAACAGTTATGAAATTATGTAGAAATAGAACGGTTATACAGAATAGAACATAGAAAACAGAGAAAGTATAATTAGATAATAATTAAACTCAGAAATCAGAAATCAGTATAGTTTAGAAAGCAGAATCAGAACGCAGAGTTAGAAATTTTCTCTTTTATATCAGTACAGAACGGAAATTGGTATAGAATAGTGGTACAGAATAGTAAAGAATATAACAGCGCTACAGAACAGAACAGAACAGTAACGGACCCTGCCAGTAGACCTTACTAGCTGAGGGGATAAATAATCGAGAATAAATTATATTTACTCCACACAATCTAAGGTCATTAATAGGAACAGAAGATCCCGTCCCATGGGATCAGTATAGGTGTGCTTCCCGAAGGTAGACCAGAATTAGAATCTTTCTTCACGACCGTGACGCCCCGAGGAAGGGCGGACTATATATAACTCAATGGATAGAGTTATCATCGATCACCACCGTAACGTTATAAGGCATGCGGGAGAACCTAACCTGACTATGATCAATTCTGGGTCCTAAATAACAGTATCAGAAATAACTTTTTAACTGAAAACCTTCTTTCGTATCAGAGTTTCACAATTACCCTTCGGTTAACTTTAGAATGTTCAGAATATACAGTAACGGTCTAAAAACCTTTCAGTTTTACTTCAGAAGTGTACGATGATTTATCGGTATAAGTCCATGTAAAATTTTTAAAAATAAATTATACCAGGAGCTTCATTTAGGTACTAATTAACTTTTATATAAAAGAAGTTGCAGTTAAAAATCATTAAAACCCTTTCATTTTCGTACCTAGGAATTTTCCAAAACTTTCAAACTCAAATCGAACACCAAACATGTGTTTATTCATGAAATCAACGTCATAAATCCAAATACATATACTAAATCATGCAAGTTAATAAAAAATCTCTAATATTTTCGAGTTAGGGTTTCATCACATGCTTCTGGAATTAAATCGAATACTAATTACATACTTGTTCATGAAATCGAAACCAAATTTTGCAATACACATGAGTAAATATGAAATCTAACCGAATAGTTGAGGGAAACATACTTCATTTACTTTAAATATGCAACAATATAATTTTAGAGCATTTTCATCTATTTTGAAACAAGAGAAAGCGGTAAAAGCGAAAAATAACATCCGAAATACACTTGTCTGAACTCGATCTACAGTTATTTTTACCCGGATAAGATCGGAACGAGTGATTTCTCCCCGTTTTTTTTCTTTTCGTGCTTACTGTCGTACCTCAACTTCCTCTCTCTCTAGAAAAAGTAGATTAACTTGAAAAACTTTCGAATACGAATTCCTTCGAAATTGGACATGTCGAAACTTTCAAATTGAATAATTAAATTTACACAAATACATGTCACTTAATCGACATTTAAATATGGAAACATTACACAAAATATTGTCCAAAATTGTCAGATGAACAGACCTGTGAATAGTACACGTGAATGGTGCACATATCACAAATCGATTAATTCTTGAAATTTTGAACATTGAATAGGTAATTTATCGAACCCAAGGCATATGTAACTATAATCCCAAGTCAATTTATACATTTTACTCTAAATAGAAGCTCAAACGGTGTCCACGCGTGGGTCAAGGGCTTCGCGAACGAATTTCCACCAAATTCCATAATTTTGGATACCCAATCAGTAAATCAACTTACCTAAGTCATGTATAATCATAATCTAGTCTTAAATAAATCACAACCCAAAAAATTGAAGCTCGAAACCACCCGGGCTTAGGGTTAGGGTTTCGCGAATGGAATTTCACATAATTCCACCAAATCGGGTACCCAACCGATGAATTAACTTATAGGGGATATGGGTAATCATATTCTAGTCCTAATTCATGTAAGAACCCCAAAAATCAAAGGCCGGAATCCACTCGATTGCGCATGAACAGTACACGCACGTGGGTGAGGTTTCGAATGTGCATAACGGTGCGGAAACAATAAATCGGACGATGAATTTCACATATATACATAGTTAGACTGTGGGCATCACAATGATATACATAAGGTCGAGTATCGGGATAAAATACCCAAAGGGGATCGGACGAAAATCAACAGAAAGGGAAGAAAAATGGTATAGATGTACTTGTCTCGACGTGCACTACGATTTCTCCAACTAGCTCGAAACTGGATTCGGACTCCACGGCCTCGATCTCCTCCTTTGTGTCTCTTGTTCGTCGCCCTCTCTCTCTCTAAAAGGGTTTGGTTGCGTTGGAAAATAAAAATCGTAAAATAGCACGGGGCTTTAAAATGGTCTGGCGCTCGAGTGCGCGGCGAGTGCAGCTTTACTGACCAAGTCAGCTTGAGCACGCGACGAGCACAGCCAATCTGGATTCTGTGCTCTCCGTGGGCTCGACCCCACGGAGGGCACGGGTTAGGCCCACAGCAAGCCTACTTCGTATTTTTGCTGTTCAGGACCCGTTTTGACCATTTTAACCTAATCTTTCACATCTTTGGACATTACTTTTGATTATATAACCTTAATAACTCATAATTATCATAATTTAAAACCCGAAATCATATTTACGAATTAACATTTCACAACTTACAATTTCGATTCCCGATTTACTAATTTAGGTTCTTTGAACTTTTCAATCCGATTCCTCTCGTACCTTTTGACCACAATTCACCTATTTTAACTTAATTATCTCCAAATTATCATATTCTGGAACTTGAGTCGTCACATTCTCCCCTACTTATAGAAATTTCGTCCTCAAAATTTTACGAATCTCGAAATCCCCAAGTTAGAGGCAATCTCCCAAGCATTCCCAATCACCTCCTTGGTTAGACGATTATCTCAGAAAACTTCAAGCATTGAATTGTTCTGGTCATTATTACCTGTTTTATTTTATCAAAACCTAAATTGAAACCTCCTTATGCAGATAAGTTTTAAATTTTTCAAGATAATTAATCACAATCACTTATTGACTTCCACATTTACGATACTTGGAAAAAACTTCACACTAATCTACCAAGTTTGAGGAAAACTTAAATCTATTAATTCCCCGTGACTTAGCTCAAATACTCAATCGGTTAAAAATTCTTACTTTAATTTATACTAAGTCTCAATAATGAGCATTCTCCCCGAACCTTAAATTCCTATAATCGGTGGTAACCTTCTAAATTCTTCTAGCGTTTCCAAATCACCTCATTGATTAAATGGTTATCTCGAAGAATCTTGAGCGTTGAATTATTTCGGTTCTTATTACCCAACACGTTCTATCAAAATCTAATTCTACCGAGTTTGAATACACACCAAATTCATTAATTACTTTTCCGACTTAACTCGAAACCTCAAACGATTGAAAGTTCTTGCTTGATCCTACCCTAAGCCTAGAAGGAAAATATTCCTTCTGAGCCTCAAATTGAACCTCAACATATGTGGGTTTGTCACATTTCTGTTGCACTACTCTAATTTAATTAGAATACGTTCTTCATAATTATAATATAAGTGAATTGTCTTGAAACAAGATCATAGGGATTTCTCGTTCTAAAATTTCATGGCTTTAATCTTTGAATACATTTCTATCTCCCAATTTAAGAAAACGACCCCCTATTGTCCAAGAATTTGAATGTACTCGTAATTTTTCCTTTCACATCTCCTATAAAATTTTAAAGATGCTAAGATTTCTCCCAACAATCCTTAAATGGATTTATCCATTCGCAATATCGTAAGATTATTTCTTTATTTATGGCACAACTATTATAACCATTGAAATTATCCGATATTAGCTAACTTCCAAGGTAACATCCCTAAGTTTTCAAAGCGGAGATTCCAACTATTAATTTCAACATACTGGTGGAGTAATTCTAACTATGAACATTTTCCCCATTTATATGGGGATAGTCACCTATCACGACACCAAAAAAGAAAAATTCTAACATCCACAAAAATATTACCTACTATGTTAATTTACTAGACCTATCAAGGGTCATCCCAAATAACATAGAAATCAATTTACCCTTTTTACTCCTTGGAATTACCTTTTGTATCTTATCATAACGATTACAAATCTTTCTTGAACTAAACGACTCACGGACACTACAATCCTCGAGGGATACTTGCCAGATTGCTTATCAGATTCAGTTAATCCCAAGAAAATCATACCCCTTCTCAACATTAATCAGCCTTCCCTATTTAATCACCGCTTAAGGTCCAACGGATTCAAAATTGTACTATCAAAGATACCATATGCTCAACGGGGCATTTTCTTAGACTAAACTTGCATTCCTTTCTTGATCAGGTCTTCGGTTAACAACTGCCTTCAATCCATGACATAATTTCCAATGGAGTACATATTTTCCACGTTCCTTTGGACCCATCAATGAGGTCATCTCAATATGGACCCGAATATGGCTGAAAGATCCATCCTATAAAATTCATGGACACCCACAAAAATTCAAAACCCATATAGTACTTCCGAACTTCGTAGCAACCATACCTTTTTTCGAATGTTGCTGCGGCAAAATTTTTCAATCATCCATAATCAACATGTTATGGATACGGATCGATCTTAGAAATCACCTATTCATTTATTGTGCCCACTTATCGATTGATTAATCCTCCGAGTAACCAATTACTCAACCAACTATAACAATCTCATCAGTTTATCTTACTTCCTAGAGGTTTCAAGGTATCCACAATAGTACCTAGCCAATACTCTTTTAATTCCATACAAAATCTTCAAAGGTTAATGTCGATTTCAATCAACTCTAAATCATCCATTAAAACAAGTCGGCTTGATATTTTCTTCTGAATATATATATATATATATATATCGTTAAAACTTTTCATAGTTAGATTTCTTAATATCTACCAACTGAGTCAAAGGGGTGGTCTCGTTACTAATTGGACATAGCACCTATTCTCAGTTTGATTAGCTTTGCCTCTTATTCAAAATTCACAACATAATTGAAAGGTATAATATCCTATCAATACCGTTCACATCAACACCTACGAATACCTTTCTCAATTCTGATGGATTCGCATTACCCAAAAATTCATGCACTTGATCACTACGAATTGATCCTAAATCGGAATCCTCAAATTTACTTTTTCGAAATCGACTCCAAGTCACATAGACCTCAAGCCATCAATTCCACTTATCCGCCATACTGACTAGATTGATCCACTGTCACTTGTAGGACCTCAACCCAGAATGATCAAGCCTAAACTTCGAATCAAAACTGATTACCCTAGGCCTCGAATCAATACCAATCAATTCAAGCACTAAATCGGCACCAATCAATTTATGACGTCAAGGTGCCTCCTCATAGCTCTCTTGACCTCACGGCCGACTACTACCACGAAAGGGCATTCACCTAAGGATCATAACGGTTATTGATATCTTTATTTGAAGGCAAAGTAGGAGTTAAACTATTCTTAAAGCGCAATCTAGGACGCAAGAACTAGATAGCTAAACTCATTCTCTATTTCTAGCTTAATTCGGGCTTATGCTAACCAACCGGAATAATTAGGACTATCCAGTCTAGTTTTGTCCTAAGGTTACATCTATTTATCCGATCAATCTTGATATATCCTATGCTTCCGCATATGATTCAAATCAAACCTAAGGCATCTCTTTTCTCTGATACCAATTATGATGGAATGGATTTTTTTTTCTAAGAAATTTTTATCAAAATAGAAATAGGATTTAGGACCAAAATACAAAGTATAATTTCTATAGAAATTTCGGTAGAGTCTCCTTTATAATTGGATGAAAACTCAAAAATACAACCTATACAGAACCTGTATAACCAACCAGTACAAGCACACAACTTTCGATTTATATTATAATTTTTTCCTACAACACGCGTACACAGGACCACAAATGCCGTCCATGGTATTAATCCAACAAATTATCTACTATATTTACAGTTCATGAGTGAGATGCCATCTAGGATATGTACATAATATCCATAAGGATAGAGCGGAAGAAGAACTATTAACCTGCAGAAATATAGTTTTCTATTCATCACATACATTACATACATTTCTATACCGAACCCATATACATATATATCCATAGGTATAAAATTTATATACAAAATCACATGTCAAAATAAGGTCTTTATATCCAACTAATCTTTTTTGGTGACTCCAAAATACTTCAGATCCTTAAAAGTCTTCAGAATAAGCTATAAGTCACTCTTTCCCATCGGGTACCAATTCTACAATCTCATTTGGAGGAAAAAAATAGTAAAATAATAAGTCGAGGTCCAGTAAGATACATGAAAATATGCAGTAAATCAGTTATGCAAAATAGTTGTGAAACTATGTAGAAATAGAATGGTTATGCAGAATATAATATAGAAAATAGAGAAAGTATAATTAGATAATAATTAAACTCAAAAATCAGAAATTAGTATAATTTAGAAAGCAGAATCAGAAAGTAGTGTCAGAAATTTTCTCTTTTATATCAGTACAGAATAGAAATCGGTATAGAATAGTAGTATAGAATAGTAAAGAACAGAACAGCGGTACAGAACAGAACAGTAACGGACCCTGCCAGTAGACCCTACTAGATGATGGGGTAAATAATCAAGAATAGATTATATTTACTCCACACAATCTAAGATCATAAATAGAAACAGAACATCCCGTCTCATGGGATCAGTACAGGTGTGCCTCCCAAAGGTAGGCCAGAATTAGAATCTTTCCTCCTGACCATAACGTCCCGACGAAGGGCGGATCACATATAACTCCATGGATAGAGTTATCACCGATCACCATCGTAACGTTCTAAGGTATACCGAAGAATATAACCTGACTGTAATAAGTCTTGGGTCCTAAATAATAGTATCAGAAATAATTTTTTAACCGAAAACCTTCTTTCATATCAGAGTTTTACAATTACCCTTCAGTTAACATTAGAATGTTCAGAATATATAGTAACGGTCTAAAAACCCTTCAGTTTTACTTTAGAAGTGCACGGTGATTTATTAGTATAAGCCTAAGTAAAATTTTCAAAAACAAATTATATTAAGAGCTTTATTTTGGTGCTAATTAACTTTTATATAATAAAAGCTACGGTTAAAAATTTTTAAATTATACTAGGAGCTTCATTTTCGTACCGAGGGCTTAACTTTCGAACTCAAATCAAACACCAAATATGTGTTTATTCATGAAATCAATACCATAAATCCAAATATATATACTAAATCATGCAATTTAACAAAAAATCTCTAATATTTTCGAATTAGGGTTTCATCACATGCTTCCGAAACTAAATCAAACACTAATTACATGCTTGTTCATGAAATCGAAGCCAAATCTTACAATACACATGAGTAAACACGAAATTTAACCAAACAATTGAGGAAAATATGCTTCGTTTGCTTTAAACATGCAATAATATAATTTTAGAATATTTTCATCAATTTTGAAACAAGAGAAAGCAGTAAAAGTGAAAAACCACATCCGAAGTATACTTGTTTGAGCTCGATCTACAATTATTTTTATCCGGATAAGATCGAAACGAGTGATTTCTCCCCATTTTTTTTCTCTTTATGCTTACTGTCATACCTTAACTTCCTCTCTCTCCGGAAGGAGCATATTAACTTGAAGAGCTTCCGAATACGAATTCTTTTGAAATTGGGCATGTCAAAACTTTCAAATTGAACAATTAAATTTACACAAATACATATCACTTAATCGATATTTAAACATGGAAACATTACAGAAAATATCGTCTAAAATTCTCGGGTAAACAGTACCCGTGAACAGTACACGTGAGTAGAGCACATATACACAAATCAATTAATTCTCAAAATTTCAAACATCCAATAGGTAATTTATCGAACCAAAAGTATGGGTAACTATAATCCCAAGTCAATTTATACATTTAACTCCAAATAGAAGCTCAAATGGTGTCCGATCGTGGGTTAACGGCTTCGCGAATGAATTTTCATCAAATTCCACAATTTTAGATACCCAATCGGTAAATCAACTTTACAAGTCATGTATAATCATAATCTAGTCCCAAATAAATTAAAAGCCTAAAAAATTGAAGCCCGAAACCACCCAGGCGTAGGGTTATGGTTTCGCGAACAGAATTTCATATAATTCTACCAAATCGGGTACCCAACCAATGAATTAACTTATGGGGGATATGGGTAATTATATTTTAGTCCTAATTCATGCAAAAGGCCCAAAAATCAAAGGCCGGAATCCACCCGATTGCGCATGAACAGTATACGCGCGTGGATGAGGGTTTCAGATGTGCATAACTATGCGGAAACAATGAATCGGATGACGAATTTCACATATATATATAATTAGACTATGGGCATCATAATAATATATATAGGGTCAGGTATCAGGATAAAATACCCGAAAGAGATTGGACGAAAATCAACAGAAACGGAAGAAAAATGGTATAGATGTACTTGCCTCGACGTGCTCTACGATTTCTCCAATTGGCTCGAAGCTGGATTCAGACTCCATAACCTCAATCTCCTTCTTTCTCTCTTATTCGTCACCCTCTCTGTAGAAAAGGGTTTGGTTGCGTGAAAAAATAAAAATTGCGAAACAACACGGGACTTTAAAATGGCCTGGCGCTTGAGCGCGTGGTGAGCGCGCGATGAGCACAGCCAATTTGGATTTTCTGCTCTCCGTGGGTTCGAGCTCACGGAGGGCGTGGGTCAGGTTTGCAGCAAGCTTACTTCACATTTTTATAGTTTGGGATCCGTTTTGACCATTCTAACCCAATCTTTCACATCATTGAATCTTATTTTTGATTATATAACCTTAATAAGTCATAATTATCATAATTTAAACCCGAAATCATATTACGAATTAACATTTCACAGCTTACGATTTCGGTTTCTGATTTACTAATTTCGGTTCTTTGAGCTTTTCAATCCGATTCCTCCCGTACCTTTTGACCACAATTTACTTATTTTAACTTAATTACCTCCAAATTATCATATTTTGAAACTCTGGTCGTCACAGAAAGAATCAGAAGATACAAGGCAAGAGACAGAGCAATACTCGAAAGTTTCATTCATTAATTTCTTTTACAAAGTACAAAACTTATAACGGCGAACGTATACAATAAAAGAAGGAAGATAAGATACATGGAACGATGATCCGGTGATACTTGGCTAAAAATTGGTTATGGAAAGACACGCTTGGGGAAGACAGTTGCTACTGAAGCACCAAGCAACTGTCCTCTACCTACCCATCGAAGCATCTATTCTAGAGACCAAGCACTATAGAAGGTGAATGGGAAGTAATTCCTAACAAGGAGAGAGGCAAGATGTCGCCACCCTCGCGTGAGGAGCCTTCCACCGGGAGATCCTTTGCCGAAGCTTACCGTAGCCCTTGGGCCAATGACTGAGCTAGTGCGGCGTTAGCGATGTAGCCTCCAGCTAAGCTCTGGAAGCACCTCCTTAGGCAAGCTCTAGAAGCGACCCTCCAACGAAAGGAATCTAAGGTTGAGCACTCCCTCAATATCCAAGACAATGGAAGCGGAGCAATTGCGCTTGAAAGTTCCTCCAAAGGCTACACCATTGGACGCCAACATGGAGATGGCCCTTTGATCGAACCACTCTAATCACGACATCAAAGAAGTCGAGGGAGGAGCATCATGGCAAACTTCAAGTACTTTTTCGAATCTCACAGAATTCCATTTCATCCCAATGGGAGGTAGTAAAGGACCAATGCTGGCTCTAAACTCTCGTACCACTTGGCTGGTGTGAAGATGATCCATGGAGCAGAGTGTAATGAGCCCCTTCATTTATAGCCAGTGGAGGAGATCGACAAGCCACTAGTGAGAAATACGTTTGCCAGAATCCACTGCTAAGAATCGGCAAGGAATCAACGCCAGACCTCGAACTTGAGCCAAGATCCTTCCAAACAGAGCAACGAACTCCTGCGTCCCTGTATGGAAAGTTGCAAGGTGCCTGGGAAAGGAGCACATCCCTTAGGAACCGGCGATTAAGCATCTCGGGAAGGAACACGTGAATTGGTCCAGTTGGAAACATCCCATCATCTGACATATCGTGAACTGGCGAGGCCTGATCACTTGTCATGGGGAGCTAGTGATGGGTCCAACTATACTATAGGCCAACCCAAATCCAAGCCAGGCCCATCCATGAAGCAAAATCCCATGATGATCGGAGCCTAAAAGGCCCAAACAACGAGTCGAAACGCAGCAACACACAATGGGCAGATGTAGATAGGAATCAACTAGGCCCAATAGGCAGCCCCCTACAACGCGATCAATCACGAGAGAGGAACCTTCTAATCTAGTGGCGATAGTTTGGTCAGTGCAAAGAGCGTCGACACAGACGCCTATCATTGGTGGCTGTAGTCAACGATTAGAAAAGATACTACTACTACCAGGCCATTGTCACCGCTAGCATGACTTGACAAATTACCTATCAGAATGGTCAGGTGAATGTCAATAAAGACCATCCATGGTCGCACCACCTCTGCAAGGTGACAACTGACACGTCGGCTACTACCATCATCAGGATAGGTCGGCTAATCCTAACAAGACATCTATTGTGAGTCTTGACGCTAACGTCATCTTTACAAAGCATTACAAATAGCCTTTACCGATGCAGGAGAAGGGGGGATCCGAATCAACATGCAATAATTTAGAAAGAATCAAAATTTTTTTCGATCTCATAGCTCTATCTCCCTCTCCATAACCTCAAAGGTACTCTCTATTGAGCACATTACAGAAGCCTAACCCTCCGTCAACTCTCAAGGCCGCTCCCTATTGGGCACAATCTCGGAGTCCAATCCTCTACAAAACTCAGTTTCTTCTACATACGTGCAGTCACATATGTTTTTTACATCAATATATCTTTCTATCTGTTAAGAAAGATTTCTAATTTGAATATGAGAAGATAAATCAGAGAGTGAGTTTCGTCAATACTTTAACCTCTTATTCGTTATTTGTGATGCGTATGACTCAAGTTATCAAAAATGAAAATCGAATCTATTTAAATTCGATATAATGTGGAAGATTCAATGATTCTCTAACCCATAGAGCAACATTGATCAAGGAACACATCAAAGACATATCCACCGGCATCTCCTTCAATTTTGGTTATGGTAACATTTGCTTGAGGATTCCAAGAGTTGAGGGAAATTCCAGATTGCTAATTTAGAATATTTTTATGTTTTTGTTCGATAATAATTGAAAGAAATTTTTAAATAATTTTTGATACCAAAATATTATAAACATGGTTATATTTTATAAATCATATTCC